>BBSZ01009771.1:0-12883 GCA_000981365.1 Subanguina moxae
ATAAATCAGTCGAGAAGAAGCTGTGGATGCATGAAAATAGCATGCATACCAGAGCTTCTTTATGCGGTAGGTTCCTTCAAGGGAAACTATGTTCAGGATCTTCTCTTTTCCTAGAGAGTGATACCCTATTACTCCCTTGCCCTCCCTCATACAGCCCTTCTTCCCAATAAAATATGGTTGAGTAGCCCTTTTTACAAAGTGGCCCCATTCTTTTCCCTTCCCCTCGTGGATGGAGGTAAAACTTTCCTAAGTAGGCCCTCCTTAGAAAGTGGCCCCCTATTACTTCCTTGCCCTCCCTTATACAGCCCCTCTTCCCAATAAACTATGGTTGAGTAGCCCCTTGCTTGTCCCTTGCCCTCCCTATACAGCCCTTCATCCCCTAAAAAGTAGTAAAAAGGGACTAGAGCTTAGGTATTAGCCCTTCATCCCTTTAAAAATGGTCAAAAAATGCTTCATATATGCCATATGGTCAGTGTGGTCAGTGTACCCAGATATGGTCAGTGTACCCAGAAAGGCCAAATAGGGGGCCAGGGGAAGGGTATAACCGTGTGGGTGGTCCGTTAGGGGTGAGGTGTATAAACTTTTGGGAAAGGGGAGTGCTATACCACAGTAGTACCAATATTTTGGTAGTTGTACTTTTTTATATTAATAATTAAGCAAACACCTTAGCATGTTAAGGGAAATTAAGTCCAAGCCAGACAGAGGCACATTGCGAATAGCAAACAAGTGATTTCGAACAGCGGTGGTTATAAACCTGTAAATTTGGATAGTGTCATTTTTGGCAGAGAACAAAAAAGCAGCAAACTCGCCTATCGAATGCCATGCTTGGAGTGCCCAACAGTCCTACAAATAAGCACGAGTTTGTGTCTCTGTTTATCGAGGTGCCGGATTAACTAGGCTCGACCGTATACAACTTAACATACCAAGAAGAATGGTGTCTATTCCACCTAAAAAGTGTATTAAAAACAAGTCAGCAATTAAAAAAGTGACCAACCTGCTTGCTCATCATAAACGGCCTCCACATTATTAAAGTTGTCCACCAGATCCACTGGTTTTGTGTAGTTTTGGTAGAGAGTGTCGAGCCTAGGGAAGAATCTGCGGATGAGAGTATGGCCAAACCGAAAGGCTGCGGTTGCAAAGGGGTGCGAGATGGAGGCATCGCAGCTGGCGTCGTAGCCGGAGTAATAGCCATAAAAAGATTTGGTGTAGAATGCGCAGGTTTTTTCCCCCCGAGTAAACAAACAGACTCACTGTGTTCAGTGGGGAGAGCCCATTTCGAACCACTTCCGTCTTGCCGATTAACTTTGGCAGATATTCGTTAAAAACTAAACAAAAGGGATTTGTAACAAAAGACGACGCTACTCGGTTATGACCCCTCCTCTCAAGGGCTGTTTGGGTGGGACAGGGAATAATAGGGGGCGCTACTTTTTGTAAAGGCCATGCACCCGTTTCCCCTACAAAATCCACCTCTAGATGCATTTTTTGGTCAAAAGGGTAGCTCGCCTATTTTAGTACCCTAAAAACGGTAGAGAGAGTCGCTTACGGGGGCGGCGAGGGCTTGGAGGTGAGGTGCGCAAACACCCATACCTGAGCGAAGAATCATCCATTGGAAACATCCATTGGACCCAGGAGACATAAATCACTCGAGAAGAAGCTGTGGATGCATGAAAATAGCATGCATACCATAGCTTCTTAATGCGGTATGTCCCTGCAAGGGAAACTATGTTCAAGATCTTCTCTTGTCCTACAGACTAGCCCCTTGCTTGTCCCTTCCTTTACACAGCCCTCAACCAGTGATGTAGTTTTGCGATTTTTTGCTCCGGCTCTCGCTCTTGCTCGGAGCCAGAGCCACAGCCGGAGATTTATACATCACTGCCCTCAACCCCTTCAAATAGTCTACTTGTTCTTTTTTTTTACATAAATTATACATAAAAACGGTCATTAGACACTTTTGGAGATATCGATTGGGGGGAGGTGGGTATAATCGAGTAGCGTCCAAAAGACACAGTAAAAGTCAAGTGGAAGGAATTGAGTGCAATAAACTACCTATATGCTGGAAAACAGCTCCAACTATCCTTCTAGTTTCCTGAATAGGACGATTTTTAAAGAGGAACATTTAAAGTTATCGAGAATCGCGGAGCTATTGAGTCGACTAATTATGGTCGTAAAGGTTTCCTTCTTCATTTTCACCAACATATATGGTCGATTGTGTTGATTTTACTCTAAGCCATCCAAGAAACCTTGGTCAAGTGGCTCTATTTCATTTCCTGCCTTTTTAGTTACTCTATTCGACATATTTTCAACCAAGTATACACTCCAACTAGTATTAGGAGAAGCTTGGTTTGCTCTTCTAATTATTAGATGTTAGATATTAGATGCGGACACCAAAATCTGGCCAATAATCAAATGTTTGCCTTGGTGTCTCAAATTACGAAGATTCCACTCGAGACAAATTGCGGTTTGGTAAGGCTAAACGGACACTGGACCCAGTCTTCATGGGGGTATGTTGCATACCTGGTAAATTTTCTCATCATTCCACAAAGGGTTCATAATTTCCAATTGTCTGGCTAGTCGATTGTGTTCTCTCAAAAATATATTATGCATGGTTGTGAGACCAGGTTGGTGGCTATTTCTGCAACAAAATTCCCTAAGGCTGAAATCTTGAATCTATTTTTGAGCAAAACCTCTCATCTCCTGCAACAAAACCTAAATTTAATTTTTGCACTATCACTTATTTTTGGAACACTACTGCGAAATTACATGGGAAACGAGGCTTTGACCGGCAATCCTAAATTAGTTTATTTAGGGTTTTTTTTACTTGGTTTGGAGTGCACTTGTTCTTGGTCGCCTTGTGGAAGAGCTTCACTAAATTGCTGAGTAAGAAATTGATTTGGCTGGTTTACAGAAAAGAGGTACTGGTTAGTTTCTCCCAGATTGGTAAAGTTTAGTCTACCACCTTCAAACAATCTGAGAGCAGCAGCCTCACCTGAATTTTAGTACTTTTTCTCTATTTTCACTCTATTTGCAGCAAAACTGACACTGGGTAGAGCCGTAAATAGAAGATCCATCAATAAAAGCGGTCAACTAAAACGTCAACTATAGAGTGACTCCTTCCTTGTCCCTTTCCCTCCCTCATACAGCTCTTCTTTCCAATAAAATGTGGTTTGAATAGCCCTTTTTACAAAGTGGCTCTATTCTTTTTCCTTCCCCTCCTAAATGGAGGTAAAATGGAGTAGGTCTAAGGATTGGGGAAGGTGTATAACTGAGTAGCTATTTGGAGGAGGGGGGATATAACCGAGTAGCGTCAAAAAATTTTCTCCAAAGTTTCAAGAGATTGGCGACTCTTCTCAAGTCTTCCCCCAAGACCTCGTCGTTTCCGTAAGGGAAGGGGTGAGATGGTGGTGTTATAACATTCTTGTCCTGTTTTTGATATTAAAGGGGCACATCGTACAGCAGGGTGGTAAATAAGTGTCCAAACCACCTCAGGTGGTTAAGCCACTTTTCAAAATGTGAGCTGACCACCCTGTCTAAAGTTCACCAACTTGGTTCAATTGATTGCGGTATCCCAGACTTAGCTGAAACACAATGATGGCAAAGGGTTACATTTTCCCAAAGCTTACCTGACCCAAAACTGATCTTGCAAACGGCAAACATCTTCTCTCGCCGTTTTCATCGTGAGTAGGAAAATGTGGATCACCTTCCTAAATTCATTTAGTCACTTCCTACGCCTGCATTTTCAAGGTAGAATCATTCTACCGGGACTGGAAGAGGCATACAATGCTCCGAAAGGGTTTTTGGAGAGTCACATCGTGTCTGAATCATAAACCAAGTTTCTTCAGATACAAAAGTATAGTTATTACGCAGTTTAAAATCTCGTCATCCGGCCCTGAATGAATGATTTTAGTGCTAATGTGAAAAAAATCTACATTCACCTCTTTCTACGGGTGAATGTGTCACTTCGTGATCCAAAATCTGTCCAAACTGCATCACCTGAACATTTCAACGGCTAACACTATGCCCCCAACACTTACTACTCTTTAATAACATTACTATTTATACACCATAAAAAAGAGAGGAATAGTGGGTTCCTGTGACCGAGTGGTTTAGTTTCGAAGTGTCCCCTCTTACGAGGTCTCGATTCCTAGTTGGGTCGTTTAGGTAAGTATTTCATTAAAAATTTTGGCTGTAATCGAATGCTTGGGGTATAGCGTGAGTTCTCCATTTCGACAATAAATTGGTGCTGCTGATAGTCAGGCTAGTCGTCATTTCACAAACCATATGGGTAAACTGGATGTGATCCACCGGCAGGTCAATGTGAATAGCATTGGAAATGACTCTTGGAGAAGGCAGAAGTTGCCCGCTTTTGGCTCTGGAACGAGGTGTGTCAATGCCTACAAGCAAAAACTTTTGTTTACACAGTCGAAAATGTAATGGAATCGACCATCATCGTAAACTGGAGGCAGCAAATGTCTCAACGGTCCAAAGGCATTACCATAGTGCGGGAACCCTGCAAACAATTAGAAAAAGAAATATTTTAACTACTAGGCAATGAAGAAAATGTGTAGACGCACGCAAATTGTTGCACCAGCCTGTGAATGTGCGATATGGCGTTGTGTGGTCTGTAAACATGGTGGAATAATCTTGCAAAATGGCATTTTTGATGCATCAAGTACGCAACGTCAGTTTTAGAATCCTTTAAGAGAATATCTCAAAGGCTTACCACATGGTTGATCCCTAGGAAGACAGTTCTCCACACTCCCGCCCTCACCAAGAAATGGTTCTATGTTGCCGAGAAGTCTGAATCATTATCCAGATAACAAGGACCTATTTCTACTTAAAAGGCAAAAACTAACGAAGTGACATCAATTTGTGGAATAGCTCGCTGAAGGCTGACCATATCAATGCGGAATTGCTGATCTTCAATTTCATTGCCCATCACCCTTGGATCACTAAACATGTGTGCTCGGCTTTGACGTTTGAAGCATACCTCCAATAAACCTACGCAGCCAATAATAATTTTGTGGCTTCCAATAAAACATGCGACATTCTTCCGACATGCACTGCTTCTCGCTTTGGCCGCATCATTTTGGCGTAGGAAAGGAGTGGATCACCGGCCTGGAATATGCCCTGATCTAAATAGGCAAAATAGAAAGTGAGTCAATATAGCTCATCACGCAAAACTCATACTTTTAGCAATGTTACGACTCTCGCGTCTCAGTCTTTCATTTGTTGCTTCTGAAAGTTACCTTGTAGTGAAAGAGGAAAAATCCAAAAACTAACCAAGTCCCAATTGAATAGCCTTTTTAATGGTTCCCATTGTAACCGGCATCTCAATATGTGGTTCCACATCAGTCCACGCCTGGAAAATACAAAAAACAAATAAGTTTAGGAAAAAAGGTGTATTATGTCTTCGACCTCTCCTCTGACTTAAAACTGCTTTTGATAACTCAGAGCCTGGTCCCTGGGGGTGCCGGGTTATCGCGGATTGACTGCAAAGGTGTTTCCTTTGTTCCGTGACATTGCGATAACGCGAAAAGTTTTCAGAAAATATTTTCAAGCCTGACATACCAAAACAAAAAGGAAACTCAAACCAAGTCAATCTGTGAAGACCAAATTTCGAAATTCGCCCTAGGAAAAAAGTGGTCGAAACTATCGAAACAGGCCGTACCTCCTCGCACAACCAATTTACCTTGTAGTCTGGTGCTGCTAACACTGTTGAATTGCAAAAGACTGGGAAATTATCATGGTCATCCGCTGCTTGGAAAACTCGTGGCTGAATGATTCGAAGATTGGTGTTTGCACAACTGAATTAAGCAGTCCAGAAAGATAGTCTAGCTGTTAATAGGAATTATTACATGATCTGTGCCAAACTTGTCTTGCGGATCTAAACAGTGAATTGCAGAGAGTGACGAAAGTTAAGAACCAAATACCTCAGCCAGTTGCACCTCTGAAAACGACCAAGGACCCAGACGATTTTCATACCAATAGCGATCGCCTAAAAGAATTTTATAACCAAAATTTGGTTGAGCTTGTTCTTAACAAATTCTCTACCCAATTTGGTCTAAAAAATTAAGGTTTATCTACAAAAAGGAACAGAGATAGAATTGGCTGCTTTTTTTTCGCCTTGGTCCCCCTGTTGATTTTTTGCGTAGTTCCAAAATTGGGCCGTTGGCCCACATATGGGGGACAAGGCAAGAAAAGCAGCCAATTCCATTCTATAACCGAAATACCTTTTGGAATTGCAATGCTAAAAGACTTCCAAGCGTTGGACCAACCAGAGAACCTGAGATTGGATTAATCAATTAATCTGGCTGCAATCATTTAAGAGAAAAAACCTTTGAGTGGTTTTTCGGCCAATCCAAGTATGAAGAGGTCTACATCTTGCACGTGCTTGAAATGTTTCGAGAGAATGGGAAGAACTCTTTTCGCATCCACAACCAAATCTTCCAAGTCATCGAAAGAATTGACTGGCGACCCACCAAATTTTTCCCTCCAAACTGTGTAGCCGGCAATTCCTGAAATGTTTTTGATTACAAGTTCTTTCGTCCGCTGAACGAGTTAGAATTACCAACCATGATCTCTTCCTGTTTGCTAAATAGACAAGAAATTAAGAGATGAGGTAGCTTAAAGCAAAGACTCCAAAACAACCAGAATGAGTGCAGCAAGATCCAGTCCCAAATTGCCATTGTTTTTGAAGAGTTTGTCTTTGAGTTCAGAAGTCATGTGCAGACCGGGCTGTTGGACATGTTGGCGAATGAGATATCTAAATTATTTCGCCATGTAAGAAATGAATCCGGAAAAAAAGCCTACCTCAAAATTCCATCAATTTTGTCATTGAAGAAGAGTGAACCTAAATTTCTAGTCATGAAGAAATTTTCACAGGCATACGTCACGTTCTTTTTTTTCTGACTACATCCTCTTCCATCAAAATTACAGGGTGCAGAAAAAGTTCTGAGACGGACTTAAAGTTGAAGTCTTTGCTAGTAAACATTTTAAGACACTCGAATGCATCATCGAGGGAAGGCCGCTATGGAGATTTCTGCGAAACTAGGATTGAATGACGGAAAACATACCAACAACACTGAGGCGATTCGGCCGGACTTCATCATAACAACTTCTCCCAAAAACCGGTTTTAACTACTTTTTTGTGTGTTTTAGAGTCTGAAACGTGAAGGAGGGTTGAACAAACAGCAAAAGTGCTTAAAATTTTAGGTGCCAAAACCCGTAAAAATTGTGCTGAGAAGGAAGAGGATGTAGGGTAGAGAAAATAGACTAATTTACTTGGCTCATTCATATACTCGCTCAAAGGTCTGTCCATTATGCGAAAGCCATCCACACCATACTGAGCCAAACGCGAATCAAACATAGAGTAGAAGAACTAAAACTCAATTCATAATATTACATATTGATATTTTCCTTAAAAATAACAACCCTAGCGTATGTCTACGATCGCCTACGTATCTTGCAAATTTTTATTGACGAGCACGTGTTTTTCATTAGCTTTCTTTTCATTATGGTCCAACCTCGATATAACGAACATTTTGCCTGCTCCCTAGAGGTTCTTCACACAGTAAAACCTCGATACAACTGACCACCGATATAATGAAACCCTCGATATAACGAACATTTTGCATAGTTCTCAGGGGTTCCTTATATCGAGGTTTGACTGTAGCTTTAACAATTTTCTTTGACAATATTCATTTGGTAGCGGAGCATCGATATAACTCTTGTTCAGCCGAGTTAAATCAGCCAAAAATCAAAACGCTTCAAATCTGAAAACAGAATTTCCAAAAAGAGGCTTGCTTGCTGAGATATGATCAAGACTAGGAGGGAGGAGGATCAAAACTAAGTTCACAGTTATCTTTGGTCATATCTCGGCAACCAAACCACTTTTCAAAATTCTGCTTTCAGATTCGGATTCCTCAGGTCTTTTCGCCTACTTGAGGTCTTCAGAATAAAAAAATTCCATAAAATAGAGGATTTTCATCAAGATATGACCAAAACTTGGGCTACCGACATTTGCGACAGTTGAATATGGCTTTTTCCTGCTTCTTGTTAAATTTATGTAGACGCTCGTAAATATGCTGGACTAGCATCTCTAGTTAGAAAAAAAAAAAAACAACGAGGCTAAACCTGTCCGACAATGGCAAAGCTGTTCAAAACGCTGGGATCCACATTCTAAAAACCGCCAATTTCAACCAACAAAAATGTGGATTAACTGTGAGAAATGACCAGATCATAAGTGTCGGATGTGGATGCTCCGGTTGAAGTGGCATGTGAGCTCAAACCATACTTTTTCCATGTCTCTTTACCCAAAAGCATAGGCAAAAATTCATTGTAGGTTATGTGTTGCAACTGGGCAATCAAAATTCCTGAATTTAGCCGCTAGATGACCAGTTTTGAGCAAGTCCAAGTTGGCAAACTTACGTCGTGCTTCTTGGAACAGCTAAAATAAAGGCTGGTCTTTTCTTTTGTTCGATAAAAAATACTATAGAGAAGTGCTTTACTTGTTCATCTGTCCATTGCTTGTTGTAGCTCTAAGGAAGAACCAATTAGATTTTTACATATAATAAGAGCTGCCTTTAACGTAAAAAAAACCTATAAGGAGGGAGACAAGGCAAGGCAAGGCCAATTTGTGGGCTCTTTCACTCATGTAACTTGGAGGGTGTGGTACAGTCGAACCTCGTTAAACTGGCACCCCTAATTCAAAAAAATGTGTTTGTGGCATTGTGTTTTTGACCTATGTTTTGCTGGTGTCTTCTGGGCATGTTATATACCAAAATTTAGCTTAGATTCTAGGCTACGTTTTGGTATATAACATGCCCAGAAGACACCAGCAAAACATAGGTCAAAAACACAATGCCACAAACACATTTTTTTGAATTAGGGGTGCCAGTTTAACGAGGTTCGACTGTAGTGTGGTATAAGCCCTTCTTCCCAACAAAATATGGTTGAGTAGCCCTTTTTACAAAGTGGCCCCTTCCTTATACCTCCCCTCCCTCATACAGCCCTTCATCCCTCTAAAAGTGGTCTAAAGATGCTTCTTATTTGGCAAATATACCTAGAAAGGTTAAGAGCTTTTTGAGCAGTATCTCCTTTATGTGGCCGGAGACGATGGTTGTAATACAGTAGTACTAAAAGTGCTATACTTACTAGCAAGTCCTGAGCAATTCGATTGTGTTGCCTTATAAAAAGAGAGTGGAGAGCAGCAATTGAAGGAAGGAAGTTGATGTGCTGACTTCCACCAATAAAACATGACGACGGCACACTATTAGCGCAGGCGAAATGGGGCGAGAAGATTTGCTCGAACAGATCCACAGTCGGGGGAAGCTCTCTTGAATCGGGAGACTCATGACTGGTCAGCAGCCTTCCTTGATGGAGAAAACCAGATTTGTGAAACTATTTGTCAACAAATTGGCTCTGATCTACCATTGTGAAAACTCCTCAGCTTCTTCATTCGTTCAAGCGTGCTCCCATATATAGTGCTGCCATCCAAAAAGCTCGTCGCTTGGTTGGCCTGTTCTCTTGGTCCTAGTGCACAGTTTGCGGATCTTGGTGCAGCAATTGTTCTGCTGAAAAGTGTAGTTCAATGAGATGGAAGAACATTTTTGACCCATACCCTCCAACCCCCGAGGCTCTAAAGACATTTATTGCTCAAGAATCTTGCTCGGACTTGTGTAAGTCTCTGTGTACGTCGTAAAATTTTTGTGGGTGCATCTCTCACTCTCAACCACCCTTACGGGCGGAGGAAGGAAGGGGGGGGGATGATGTGGGCTCAGGGACTTGGAGGGTGTGGTATAACCGCTGGGCGGGGGTATAATACAGTAGTACAGTTAACTCTCGATATAACGGCTCCCTATAGTCGGTCCCGATTAAGAAAACATATATTTGATGTAGCAGCCTTCCGATACAACAGCCTCCTTCGATATTTTTGTCAAGATAAACTCGATATAACGGCCCCTTAAGCCTGGTTCCGAGAGGGGCCGTTATATCGAGAGTTTACTGTACAGTCAAACCGGGATAAGCCGACATCCCTAAATTCAAAAAAATGTGTTTGTGGCATTGTGTTTTTGACCTATGCTCTGCAAGTGTCTTCTGGGCATGTTATATACCAAAATTTAGCTTAGATTCTAGGCTACGTTTTGGTATATAACATGCCCAGAAGACGCCAGCAAAACATAGGTCAAAAACACAATGCCACAAACACACTTTTTTGAATTTAGGGGTGTCGGCTTATCCACGTTTGACTGTACCATATTTTTAATCAAACTAGACACACCTGTAGTCCATGCAGTTGACAAACCCACGGAAACGCAGATCATCTGGAGCCAAGCTAATGGGCATACAGTCCGGATGACTCTTACCCATCTCAGAACAGCAAGGCAACGGATGTTGCTTGGGTCCTTGACACCTTTTCTTAGTCAATTTCAAAATTTGTTAGAGACGTACCCACAAACAACTGAGCACCACCTATATGAACCTGAAAACTATTTTTTTTTCTTATTTTCTCGAGATCTCCTCCAAATACTAGCCATGTCGGTGTAGATAAACAATGAAAAGTGGGAGAACATCGCAACAACTTCTGTCTATTGAAAAAAAATATATATTTTTTTTTATTAGAATACATGTTTTGAATAAGAAGAAGAGGAGGAGCACTAGGGGCCATTCCAGCTGGCAACCTCTTTTTCATTTGTGGATAGGGGATAAGCGTTAGAGTTTCTAGTTTTAAACGGTGTCGTAGGAGGAGTAGCTTGTGCTTACAATTTATTGATGGTAGCAAGCTGTTTTTACCTTTTCAGAAAAAGGTCCTCCCGTAGAATTACTCGAAATTACACAATTTTGAATTGAAATTGAGCCTCCTCAGTAGGTGTACGGCCAGTTCACTCCACTTTTTTAAACCTTTTCTTAATCGTTTTACAGTAATTTTCTTATTCTGAGGATCCCCAGTAGATAGAAATACCTGAGGAATCCGAATCTGAAAACAGAATTTCAAAAAGAGACTTGCTTAGATATGATCAAGACTAGGAGGTAGGAGGAACAAAACTAAGTTTCAGCTAGTTTTAGTCATATCTCGGCAACCAAGCCACTTTTTGAAATTCTGTTTTCAGATTCGGATTCCTCAGGTCTTTTTGCCTACTTGAGGTCTTCAGAATAAAAAAATTGCTATAAAATATAGGGTTTCTATCAACATTTTTGCCGAGATATGACCAAAAGTTGGGCTACCGACATTTGCGACAGTTGGCTATGGTTTTCCCTCATAGTCTTGATCATATCTCGGCAACCAAGCCACTTTTTGAAATTCTGTTTTCAGATTCGGATTCCTCAAGTATTTCTGTCCACTGGAGTGCCCCAGAATAAGAAAATTGCTATTAAATATAGGGTTTTTGTAAAAACTTAAAAAAAAGTGTGGCGGCCTGGTCACTACCCCCCCCCCCCTTCAACACATTCCAGCTAACACCTCTCCACTACAGCATTGAACTTCAAGTTGTGAGCCGAAATTGACGTTTTATTACTCCATGCCTAACGCATATCCAGCAAACCACACCTGAAAAGGGGTGCCTAGTGAACCGGTGCCGAGTGCGTCCTTCTACAAATGCCCTACCATCCTTGAGCTTGGCTCTCGAAACAGCAGATTGGAAATTAGTCTAACATTGGGTAGTGGAGCCTTTGTTTTGCCATTGATCAGAAAAATGGATCTTCTCGGCTCTGATATTCCTAAAAAAATAGGCTTGGCCATACAAATATAGATAGAGAAGCGAGGAAAAGTTGCCGTCAGCGTAATCAGCCGGCAAAAGCCTTTGGAGTGGCGAATAGTTTGCACCCCACTGAGAATTTTCCACATTGTTGCAGTGACCGTCAATCTGTCTGTACATTGAGTTGGAGTTGTCGCAGTGAGCGGAGGTGTTCACCACCTTCTCCGCCAAACAAACCGCTCGGATCATCCTCAGTAGGTTGTCGCTTTGTTGCAAGCTTTCCATATGCAGTCTGAAGTAAATTTACAAGCTGTCGAAATATTTTCCCAACTTCTTCAAGACTCAAACTCGAGTGCCAAAAGGGTTGCGGGTAACTCGCGGGTCGGTCAAAATAGGGTCGGCCAAAATGAGGTCGACCAAAATGGGGTCGGGGCCCTTTAAGATAGTATTGTATGGGCTGGCCCGATTTCTGGAAGCCGATTTTGTCAAGAATTGCCAACCTCTTGAGTCGTTTAGTTGCGGATAAAGCCACCAGAGCCTAAAACTTTTGACTATCACAATTTATAATATAAAACAATAATAGGGCTCACTCCAAAAGCTCTTTCTCTTGCGGTCCTAAAATAAGAGGGGGAGAATAATGCTCTCACTTGGAGTATTATTACCTGTCAGAACGGGTGTGTTCCATCCAAAAATTCCTTGCTTGCATCATTTGATCGACAACATCTTAAGAAAGAGTTATGGGAGTGACACAAGTTTTTCTTGTAAGTTTTTTTAGACAAATCATTATTATCTGCTCATTTTAGGAAAAAAAAAAGACTCGACTTTACTGAAGTGGTATACCTACTACTAGGGTTGTCGAGTCGAGTTAAACTTGAAAAAAAACTCGAAAACTCGATAATTTCGAGTTCCCAGTCGAGCGCTCGACTCGAAAATTTCGAGCGCTCGACAACCCTAATAATATCAACAAAACATTTCCAAAAGAGAAAAGCCTTCTCTAACCATTGCTGTTTCTTCTCAAACCCAGCATTTTGAACTTGTTCGATTTGTATATATTCTTCGCATTCCATTTGGGTGGGGCTGGGGTTTTCAACATTTTGTCAGCTGAGTGTGCTGGAATTTTTGTTTCACCCTGGTGCCGGCATCAGGGTCGAGCCCCTGGTGCCGCCATCAGGGTTGGGGGGCTGGGGTTT
>BBSZ01009772.1:0-13588 GCA_000981365.1 Subanguina moxae
CTTTATATTCAATCTTGGCAATTTCTTGACTGAAATTGCCAAGATTGCCAATCTTGGCCAAGATTGGCCCAATTTTAAAGTCAATCTTGGCGCCAATATTGGCAATGCGCAACCCTAGAAAAAACAGTAATTCGCAGGCGGCAGGATTCGAACCTACGCGGGCAGAGCCCAATTGATTTCAAGTCAATCTCCTTAACCACTCGGACACGCCTGCATACCTTTGTCACTGCGGTCAGCCATAAATTGTTACCTTCTTTGGACAGTGTCTGTCTGCAGCCTTAATATGGGTATAAGCTGGGCCTACCATCCAAGTCTAAAGCTAACGCTTACTTTGAGTTTTGAAACGTCAACAAAGACAAGAGAGGAGAAAATTAAAGGAGACCTAGGCAAAAAAATCTAACGGCTAATAGGATAGAGCCAAACGCTCTTTACCACCTATTTTCTGAACCCGCTTCTGTTTTTTTTCTCAAAAAGTCGGCTTCACTCCTGGCATATACTATATAAATAAACAGGATTGATATGGATTACATGTACAATGAAATGAGAATTTCTTGACACCATAAATAAGTTGTTTGTTGTGATCAAGAAATTGCCGAAGAGTTGTTGAACAGCAGTTTAAGTGGAGTAGCTTCTGGCAACAAGTCACTGAGCGACATATTTGACTTGCTTTCCAATTGGTCCTTGAATAAGGAGTGCTTTAGTAGAGTTTCACATGAGGACCTGAAATTCAAAAAAAAATCGATTTTGTTGGACACACAGAGTTTAGTCCTATCTTTGAGCATCATCATAACATAAACATTGAGCAGTAATGTCGTGGAGAGCAGAAGAAAAGACGCGTTGTCCTACATAACCCTCTAAAAGTCTATTGGATCAATGGATCGTAAATATGTGAGAGCGGTTGAAAACTTGTACTAGGTTGCGTCATAAATCTCGTAGGTCTTTTTGTTCAAAGGTCGAATTCGCACCACTGTTTTATATGTTTTAATCAACGCATCATAACAATCATCTAAAAAGTTGTGTAGGCTCAGAACCTAGGCTCAGACCAAACGCGAAACGTTTCTTTAGCGGGTCGAGCGTCATCTCCAACGGCTCACCAGATGCCCATGAAGCGCGGTCCCTAGCTGAATCTTTGAACAAAAACCACAGGACTTATGACACAACCCAATAATCGTCAATAATTAAGTTGATTACCATTACTGGGATCCAGAAGATAGGGCGTTGAACCACGAAGTTTCTCGTACAATATTTGCATAGCCTCCATCTCTTAAAAACAGAATATAAGATTTTATAAAAAAAATTATAGAAAAACCTTGGAACGGAGCGAATCCATTGCCTAATTCACATATGGTTATTCCTATGCTGTAAACATCTAAACAGTTTTTATACACTCTTTTACAAAAATGAGCAAAGAAAACCTGATGCAACGCCGTAGCCACATAGATCCTGAAGAAAGCTGGTACTTATGCACTGGGGGGGGCGCATTTTATATTGACTTAGGAATTGCTTAGAATTTAGAATGCACCCCCCCTTTTCTACGACTAATAGCTTTTAGAACAGAGAAATACCTGTTTCATAATCTCAGGAGCGAGCCAAATAAAAACTGAAACCAAGCTTTCTCGGAAATCGTGCACTCTCTCCTCCACACCAATCCACCGATTGCAGTCGGAAATGAGAAGAGCGTTTTGAAAGCCTAAACAGTAACGAAAGAAAGCAACTTGGTAACTGATTAATGTAGAACCTGTTAACTTCACAGAGCCATTGGTGTCCAGTAGGATGTTTTTGGCTCTAATTCCCCTGAAAAAGGACAGAAAATAAAATAAAAGAGCAGAAAATAGGAAGCAAGAGATCAAAAATGAGACCGGTGTATGATCTTTTTAGTGTGAAGATAGTGGCAAGCAGAGAGCAAAGGCTTTAGTACGAAAGCAATAGCTGGTTCTGGAAAGCCATTGTTATAGAATGAGTTGAGCAGCCTTTCAGCAGAAGCCAAGTTCATAACTAAAGAGAATGGAAAATAACATAAAATTAGAGTGTGCTATAGAGATACCCACGCTACTGCAGCATACCTCTTCGCCCAAATAACGGGTGGTGAGGCAAAATCTAGACTCAGTTGAATGCCTTGTTTATAGCAAACTTTGAGTATAATGGTCCATGACTTGTAAATGGTCTTTTCAGACCCCAGGTATACAGCTAAACCTTAGGCTTAGGGTATGCCAGCGTAGGTTAGCCGTGAACCACTAACCCAGATGAAGTAGGGTATGTGTTAGGTCTCGGCTAACCTACGCTGGCCTACCCTAAGGCATAGTTTTAGTTGTATGCCTCACTGCAGTACCCTGGGGTCGTGACCTTGGTCCCACAAGACAAAATATAGAAATTTTAAGACTTCCCAAAAACCGACTTTCTGTGACGAAAAGCTTAGGGCAAGTACCTACTCTGGTCTACCCTGAGTCTTATGCTTAGACTAGGCCAGGCTAGCTTAGGCATGGATCATTACAATCATATGAAAGAGGGCATACATTGGGCATCGGGAGCCATATGCTGAACCAGCCTAATCCTAAAGCCTACTTGCATGCCTAAGAGCAGTCCATAGGTTCTGAAAAGACAACTACAGTCAAAACTGGATAAGCCGACATCCCTAAATTAAAAAAAATGTGTTTGTGGCATTGTGTTTTTGACCTATGTTTTGCTGGTGTCTTCTGGACATGTTTTATATTAAAATGTAGCCTAGATTCTAAGCTACATTTAGGTATAAAACATGTCCAAAAGACACTAGCAAAACACAGGTCAAAAACACAATGCCACAAACACATTTTTTTGAATTTAGGGGTGTCGGCTTATCCAGGTTTGACTGTACAAGATTGTCTAACGGGCGGTGAGGCAAAATCTAGACTCACTTGAATGCCTTGTTTGCAGCAAAGCTTTGGCGGACTGCCCATTATTTCAAAAGCCATTTTGTAGCATTTTTCTTCTACTTTCTTCCTGTCTTTTCCCATTTTTGCTATTACTTAACTTTTTTAGAAACGAATGCCTGCAAACGAGGACACCCTGCGAACACGCGTCTACAACTTCTACTCAGACAACTTTGAGCGAGGAAAACTGCACACTGTTCAGCATTTTGTGGCCCAAGGAGTCCCCAAAAGTACTGTCTATGACATTCTAAGCCGTTTTGACAATGAGCTGCCGGCTACCCGACAGCCCGGCTCAGGTGGATCAAATGCAGTAATGACACCACGTAAATTGGCAAGTCTGAAGCGTCTTTTCAACCAAAAAGACAACATTTCGCAGCGTCAAGCTGCTAAACACTTCCATGTTAGCCAGAGAACAATCCAGAACTCTCTGCGGAAGCTAAACATTCAAGTCCGCAAAAAGGAGGAAAAGAAAAAAGGAGAAAGGATTGATCGCGCTCGCAGAGATGGAGTCATCGAGAGCCAGTGAGACAGACATTTTGTAGCAATTTGGCCTTATATCAGAACAGGACACTTCTTTTGCCTTGGTCTCCTCCCTGTTGTTTTAGACCCTTCCTAGCATTTCTAATACGCTGAAAACAAATTTAAAAAAAAAACTATTTTCCACACTCAGACATACAACTAAGCCTTAGGCTTGGTGATGGTCAGCCTAGGCAAGCCATGAACCACTAAACATAGGTGAACAGGGTATTCGCTGAGTCGCAGCTCACCTAGGCTGACCTACTCCAAGCCTTGGGCTAATGGTAGGTCAGCCTAAGCTTATTAAGCCTAAGACCCAGCTAACTTACGCTTAGCTACCCCAAAGCTAAGGCTTAGATGTATGCCTAAGTAGTACCTGGGCTCAGAAAATACCATTTGAAAGGTTGTTTAAAGGTTTTCCTCTTCTCATATACGGCCACAACTTTTCTGCTCTTTAAAATGACATATTACATATGTTGGTCACTTAATAAATGGCTCTACTACACTCCATATTTTGCCTCAGCACACCTTAATAGCTGTATGTAGTTTCCCTCCTCAAATTACCCATTTATCCCGTCAAATTGCTTAAACTTGATTATCTCGGCTGTTTTACAGCAAGTTTTTCTAATTTTTTTGTCCAGTATGTAGCCCTGGATCTGCTCTTTCTAATGCAGCATCAGTTGACTCAACGTTGCCGAAAAAAGCAGAAGAAAAAAGTATTTGAATGGAGCAAAAGATCATCCCATAAAAGATCTTTCTCACTAACTTCTTCCAGCAACATTGAGCCAGCTGATGCTTCATTGGAAAGAGCAAATCCAGGGCTACACACGGGACAAAAAAAATAGAAAAACCTGTTGCAAAACAGCCGAGATAGTCAATTTTAATCAATTTGACGGGATAAATGAGTAATTTGAGTAGGGAAACCAGCGATAGAGTAAATACGGTAAGTGGCTAAAACACATTTTTGAAAAAATTAAAGTTTCAAGAGGAGTATACTCCAGCAGTCACTGCTGAGCAGTGCCGTAGTTCTTCTTGTTAAATGAATTTTTAGTTGTTGTTGCAGTAGCAGCAAATGACCGAAAGCGTAAGCATATTAATTAGACAAATTTAACCAAATTTTGTGTGGCCAAACTACCTGGTGAACAAAAATAAATGGCCTGGTCATTTACAAAGTGCTCCAGGATAGGCAATATGTTGTCATGCTCCAGCTTTTGAACCATCTTCAATTCATTCTAAACAAACGATTTACACAGACGGTTTGTGTAAAAGTGGTGCCAACTAGTATTTGAGCTGCTTCTACAACTAGCGCTCGCTTCTTGACCAAAATTGGGCAGCTGGCTGTGGCATCTGTTCCCCAGCTGTATTTAATAGGATCCAAACCATCTAAACCAACAGATTAGATGGTCTTTTACAAATCTAATTGGTTTAATAGACATCTGCAAACATATTTTCGTCTCTTATTTACTTTCTTCTTCTTGTTTTATCGGTGTTGTCCCTACTTCCTATTTTCTTGCCTAATGCTATTACATGTTTAGATGCCTGATGGATGTAAGCCTTTGCATTGGTGCTGGAACTATTTCGCTCGCGCGGTAGATATGTTTGCCAATGGAAATGAGGTGGTTGTCGGAAAATGCAAATTCTACAATGCTCGCTGTATGAATGATGCTGCACGAATGGAAAAAAACAATTCAAGGTTCTTAAGCAGTTTATAAACCCATTTATAAGCGATTCCGATTCGGACATGCAAGAAAATTGGAGCGTTAACCAGACAGCGAATCGATCGCCTCAGGAAGAAGAAGCGGTCCTTTGAAGTTCTACGAAATATGTCTGAGTGAGTGTACTTGTTTTGTGTCACTAAAGAAGTTGTCGGTGTATCGAAAGCACTACTCGGAGAATTCACCGGAGAAATTCCAAGTACTTTCCAAGTGTTTCTCCTAAGAATTTCCCAACTCTAATAAAGGTTGCAATATCTCAAAGTACAAATCTTCGAGCCATCCTGTAGATTAAGCAAACATGCCTATAGTCCCTTGTATGTCAATACTTTGAGGCTTTTTGTCCACCTGCATACTAACCATTCCCGTGCAACCAATTGTATTCTGGCTTTGCTTACTATGTGATGAAAAGCTGCAACAAGACTATTTTGATAAATTTTTTTTTATTTTGTGAAAAAATATTTTCATTGCATCACAAATCTACTCACATCTTCCAAAATGCAATCTTGTTCAACCTTTATTGCGACAACATATTTCATTAGCCTATTTCGAGCAACAATCTGAAGACGAAACAGTTGACTCGTTCTGAAAGACCTGCTAGCAAGTTCTACCCATACTTTTAAATTTTTTTTTTTGCTTCCCATCCTTTTTGTCATAGCCAGGTTTTGGGAAGTCGAAAAATTCCATATTTTGCTTTGGTAGTTCAAGGAAACAACTACACTTAGGCATACAACTAAGCCTTAGGCTTGGGGTAGACCAGCGTAGGTTAGGCGAGACTTGGCGCATATTGGTTCACGGCTAACCTACGCCAGCATACCCTAAGCCTAAAGTTTTTAAGCCTTGGTTTAAAAAATACTGGGTACTACTGTGTTGTAACCTCTCCCCCCAAGTACTTGGGTTTTTAGGTATATTAGGTATACGACCGTTTAAAAAGCATTTTCTCACTATTTTTAAGAGATTCAGGGCTGTATAGGGAAGGGAAGGGACAAGTAAGGGGCCACTCTGTGGGAAAAGAGAAGATCTTGAACATAATTTATCTTACAGGGACCTATCGCATAAAGAAGCTCTGGCATGCATGCTACTTTCATTGCGTCCAGAGCTTGTTCTCCAGTCATTTATGTCTCAGGTATGTTTGTGTGCACATCTCAGCTCTCAAGCCCCGGGTACGGAGAGCGAAGGCGGCTTGAGAGTTAGAGATGTGCAAACAGACTTACCTGTGATATTAATCCGAGCAATGTGGACATTTGGAGTAGAAGAGTGGAAAATTGAGGCATGGAGTGGACAAGCCTAATAGCAAGAGTCAACTGTTTTTCAAATACACCTTTACCAAGTTTATAAAAGAAGCTGCCAGCATATAGGATACGGCAAAAGTTGCAGTTTATCCGTCTACAATAAATTAGAAATTTGTAGCAAGAGTCTAAGAAAAGGGAAACAAAAGATCTACAAAGCCCTACACACAGACAATATGATTCAATGTGAATCGGGTATCTGGACAGTAAACACAGATATGTAGCCTCCACCAATAAATACCACTGCTTTAGTTTCTCTCTTCAGCATTTATATTCAAGTTCTCGATCTTCTCGTCCACAGCTTTCAACTCTTTTAGCAAACAACATTCCTTTGTTTGTTCGTCCAGCGAAGAAATTTGCCTGGAAAAAAATCTACGGTTTTAGTTTGTAAAATCTTCTAGTTTAACGCCCCTCGGCCTCGTTTTGGCTGGCCGCCCACAAAATATCAGTAACCAAACCCCCAATTTAACGGCTGCGTCTCAGGTATGCTTGTGTGCCCATCTCAACTCCTAGCCACTTCGCCCCCATAAAGGCAGCAAAGGGGGTAAAGGAGAGTTTGAAATTTAGAGATGCACACACAGCTTACCCGCGAGATAAATCCGAGCAATACTCTTGAGAAATCAATGTATTAAGAACCTTAGTGAGAAAAACATGCTACCAGTCAACCCTCCTTAATCCGGCACCCTCGACTTGCTCAGCAGCCCAAAGAAGGTGCCGAGAAGCAAGTTTTATCGACAAATGGACCTCGATAACTCGGCAGTGCCACTCCGGCCCCTTGGGATGCCGGGTTATCGAGCGGGTCTGTATCTGTCTATAAATAACCTGGAAGCAATTCGCAACTCCACTTTCATCTGCTCTTTTTCCACAGCTGAAGATAGGCCGTTGTTCTTTTCCACATCACTTATACGTTCTTTCATTTCCAATATTTTATCCAGTGAGCAAGCAACAAAATCCTAAATTTATTTGTTTCAACTTAAAAAACACCCTATTGGATAATTGCTTTACTTGTGGATAGGGTTGTCGGATATCCGAAAATATCGGATTCGGATATCCGATCCGTATCCGATATTTCCGGATATCCGATCCGTATCCGGTATCCGATATACGAAATTTTCGGATATCCGATCCGATCCGATATTCGATATCCGAAATTTTCGGATATCCGATCTGATATTCGATATCCGAAAAAATCCCGGATAATTTCGGATATTATCCGAAATCGGATATCCGATCCGACAACCCTACTTGTGGATCTCCAGAAGGCATCATTTGCAGAGGTTTAATGGTAGTGGGCAACTGCTCCATCAACTAAACCATGAAAAATTTTTGCTAGAAAGTACAAAGAAAAATATGAAAAAAGTATACGTTGCAAGGATCTACCATGTCATAAGTGGCTTGAGGTGAGACTAAATCCAAAAATTTAGATGTTTGGGAAGAATTGTTTTATTCTGAGAGCCCGGCCGTCAAAATGTCCTATGGAATTTGAGAATTTGAATGCAGAATGAGAGCAGAATTTACAGAAAAGAGAAAAATTGGACGCTACTAGGATATACCCCCCCCCGATCCTCAGATCTACTAGGATATACCCCCTAATCTTCAGACCTACCCGGATATACTCCCTCCTTCCTCCAATCCTCAGAGATACTAGGATATACCCACCCTAATCTTCAGGCCTACTCGGTTATAAACTCCCCCCTAATTTTCAGACCTACCCAGATATACTCCCTCCTCTCCCCAATCCTCAGAGCTACTAGGATATCTACCCTGAGCCTAAGGCTTAGGGTAGTCAGTTATATGCCTTAGCATAGGCGTTTTTAGACAAATAAAGATGAAAGGCTGTAGAGAGGGTTTGCCTTACAGGGACCTAGCGCATACAGAAGCTCTGACATGCATGCTCTTTTCATGCATCCACAGCTTCTTCTCAAGTGATTTATATTTCAGGTATGCTTGTGTGCACATCTCAACTCCAAACTCTGGTGTGATAATATCGCAGTAGAGTCCAAATTGGATCTATTCCCTTTTTTGGCAACAAGTATGCTCTTTCAGAGGACCAATAATTTCCAATAATGACTAATGCATTTGATAGCCTTAGGTCTACAAGCTGTTCCCGATTGCTCTACCAAAATGCTCACGGTTTTGTTGTTGGAGACTAGAAATCACTAAAGGCTGGTCAATCACATCTTTTATGTTCATAATGCTGCAATCCGCCTGCACGGTTTTTGCTTCTTGGGAATGTGAATAGGAGCTGGGGCAGGCAGTGCGAATGGTCGAGCAGAGACTCGGTTTAGAGGTGTCCCGAGCCATGGAATAGGTCATGGTATTCAAAATGCTCAGCGATATTTGAGATCTAAGCAGGGTTTTAGAAACTACCGTATTTCCTCTCATAAGGCCCACCCCCTCTGATTTAAAATCGTGTTCTTGGCATTCTGTTTTTGACTCAACTTTTCCATATCATTCTCAGGCGATTTACCAACCAAATTTTAGCTCATTTTCTCAGCTTCAATTTGGTTGGTAAATCGCCTGAGAGTGATCTGGAAAAGTTGAGTCAAAAACAGAATGCCAACAGCACGATTTTAAATCAAAGGTGGTGGCGCCTTGTTAGGGCAAATACATTGCTGTGTTTGAGTTGAGCTGGAATTGGTTGACAGCTGAGTGACCAATGTGTAATGGAGGCAATTCAATGGGATTTGCCGGCTCTTGTGCCTTCTGCTCTTCATAGGAATTAAAAGTGGGGTCCGACAGCACTGAATTCGCAACCGTGAATGAGACATGACTGAAAAATGGGAAAGTGAAAGTTTTATAAGTGAAACTTGATGGGCTATTCACCAACCCGACCAAGTGGATGTCCACTTGGTGTGAATTTTTTTCTTCCTACTTTTAGGCTAACTCTACTTAGCCTCATGCAAAAAGTGGGCCGAAAACACGAGTTTGAATCTATATGGTGGGGCTTTATGGTGGCTTGGCCATGTTTTTTTTAAAACCAATCTTTGGCAAAAAAAATGCTTGACGCTGCTAGGATATACCGGTATATAACAAAACCTCTCAAGATCATCCTCCATGTTGTTGTCATCAATTTGAGAGCATGGCCGCACGATTTGTCCAAGGCGACTAGAACAGGATTATGTTTAAGAGTTTACAGCAAGAATCTCACTTGATAATTTCGTTCCTCCTCAGCAACAGTTGCTCCTCTTCGGTGGAGTCGGCCCAACCAGCAGCTTCATCATATTGTTTGGAAGCAGATGAGGTTGTGCAATTGGTAGAGCTACTGCTGTAATCGGGTGCAAAAAAGAAGTTGCCATTAAAAGCTCTGTTCTCCGAATTCGGCTCCAAAAACAGGTTTTCCGTATTGGGGTGGTTCCTGCAAATACAACAATTGGTGTGCTCAATCTACTTAAATAACCCATACCAAATGTGTTGGATCAATTGTGAGGGTGGAGGGATGTAGGGAAACATGCTAGTGTCTGCTAGTGGGGCTGCAGCACCACTGCCTGGATTGCCAAAGGGATAGATGGGGGCAGGTGCCATTTGGTTAGCTGGATTGTTGGCCACTAGTTGGATGGGCTGAGGTGGTACCTGATATATGATTAAACAATAGCTTTTGGCGCTAGCAACGCTCAACCCGGAGGTTTTTTTGCCTTGGCTATTAGAAAGCCAGCTTTTGGGAAGTCGAAAATTGATGGTATTGTCAGACCACAGGAACTACACCTAGGCATATAACTGAGCCTTAGGCTTAGAGTAGGCCAGCCAAGGTTAGCCGTAAACCATTAAAACTAGGTGAAACAGGGTATACGCTAAGTTTCAAACGGGTGGGACAATAGCTTTCTCATCGTTTTTAGCGGCTTAGCTTGTTAGAAATGCTTAAGGCCCACTCAGACTCCCGGGTAACACTACTCCCAAGTCATTGAATCATGACTCGCTGGAGTCTGATTGAGCCTCTAGAGAGCTCTGAAACAACAGCAGGGAGCAAGGCAAAAAAAATCCCCGGACTGTCGCATAGAGGCGTATTCTCTCTAACAAGCCACCCCCCTAAATTCAAATACTTGTTTGTGGCATTGTGTTTTCAACCTATATTTTGCTAGTGGCTCTAGGGCATGTTGTATACCAAAACGTAGCCTAGATTCTAAGCTACATTTTAGTATATAACATGCTCGGGAGTCACCAACAAAATGGGTGTCAAAAAAATAAATTTTTGAATTTAGGAAGGGGGGGGTACTTACTAGAGGAGTTACGGTATATGGGCATTTTTAAAAACACACCATAAGAATGGCTGTAGGGTCCATAGGAAGTGGCTGCTGGACAGGCATTTGCGGAGCTACTTGTGCATTACTTATGTTCATTAACTGCAAATATATATACATATATATACTTTGGTTTGGTCTTTGTTTTTGAAGAATGAGACAACTTACAGGTGGATTTATTGCTGGGGCAGTATTTTGAATCATCACTGGCACTACTGGAAGTGGATTAAGCGGAGTTTGTAAAGCTAAAGTTACAATTTTTAATGTTAGTCGCTTAGAATGCCCAATAAACACTTAAAGATAGGGTTGCTGAACAGCAATTGCCAGATAGTATAAGAAAAACTGCTATTGCACACCAGTACCTCTACTTCAAAAACTTACTTTGATCACATGGCTGTGCAACGTTCTGGTAAGTTATTAAGTTGAGGAAACCATTCTCTATGGCTGGAGGTGCTTAAAAATTACATACTTAATTTTTCTTAAAAAAGAGAAGAGTGGTGTTTGGCGTGGATGACATAAGCGTTCAGATCCGTCATTCAGCCTTCCCAACCGAATTTTTTGTCTGGGCCACTCGACAGTTTCGATATTTCTTTTGAGTAACCAAGCCAGAATTTCCAAGCATTGCGATAGCTGAACGATGCACGAAACAATAGACATGACAAAAGGTAGCAGTCCGAAGGAATCGGAAGGATCCTCCGATGGTCGTATCTTTAGTGGATGTTCGAAGCATGAAAAGTCTGTCGAAGGAGCTAGCTGAGAAGTCGTTCAAGATCTGCGGAATCACCGTGGAAGCGAACAGTATCATTTGCTGGAAAGACGGGCTGCTTCCGAGTGTTCGTGCAAAGCTTCAGAATTCCCACTCCTTACTATCTCTAGAAAGAAGCAAGGAAAAATTGAATGGAAATTTACAAAAAAAAGTGGTAGAAATTGTTGAAAAATCTCTTGTAGTCTAACCTTGGACCGGCGGAGCAGCACATATTGTCTGGTACTCTGGTAGAGGCGGCGCAATCATTGTTGGCATGATTGGTGACAAATCTTGCGACTGCCCAACGAAGGCCTGGCTGTTTGAAGGAGGAATACTGCGAATCTCTTCCACTCCATGAGCATATGTGCACCGATCACCCAGCAAGCATACTTTTCCCTGAGCAATTTCCCTAAAAGAAAAATTTAGCCTGCTCTTGGGTTCACTTCTACTTTCGACCAACCGACAAAGCCGAGTTTTGTAGAGTCTTTGGCCGAGAAAACTGTTGCTCCGCATCTCCAACTTTTTGTTACTGTTCGAATTGCTGTTGTTTCTGATCTTGCGACTAAAATTTAACTTTAGAAATTAACGCTAATAGGATAAATAGAATATACC
The DNA here is from genome assembly GCA_000981365.1 of Subanguina moxae. Lineage (NCBI taxonomy): Eukaryota > Metazoa > Nematoda > Chromadorea > Rhabditida > Anguinidae > Subanguina > Subanguina moxae. The sequence continues at coordinate 12,019 of BBSZ01009772.1, forward strand.
ACCCCCCCCCCAGGCCTGTGCTGACCTCCGAAGGAATCCTCCGGATGGGGGGCCAATGCCTCCGGCGGAGGCCGAAGGCGGAAGCTTGTTCTCGAGTAATTTATGTGTGCGCATCTCAACTCCAAACCCCCGACGTCCCCGTAAGGGAACGAAGAGGCTTGAGAGTTAGAGACGCGCGCTCAGACTTGCCTGTGAGATGAATCCGAGCACGATTCTTGAGAAATAAATGCATTTCAGGCCTTTTCAGCTTAAAAATGGTTTTTAAGGGAGGGGGTATATCCTAGAAGGCCAAAAAAATTACTAACCAACTTAAGAGATACTCGTCGAAATCAGAAACAAAGGAGTAAACTAACCTCTTAAAAAAAGCTACATAGGTATCAATGATTCTCTTTGAGTTGGAAAGGGCTTTCAACAAGTTTTTCGCATCCATGTCTTCTATAAGAGTCAGCAAAAAGGTTATTAATATTTATTGCAAAAGCTAACCGATTTCCTTCTCATCTATGTTCAAGGTGTTGATCAGTTCAACGAGTTCGTCAAACTTGTCGAATTCGCCAGTTTGGCTTAGCCCACAGTTTTTCAGCTCAGTAATAGCGCTGGAAAACATCTGCGAAGGATTCTTGGCCCAAAAATTGTCAAGAATCGACTGCACTTGAGATCTGAAATATATGAAATATACAACTCATAGAGGCATGACTCAAGGCTCAAAATTAGAACAAAAGGAAAGATTGCCAAAGGCTAGGCCTAGAGCACGACAGCAAAGACAGAGAAGAGAGCCAGAATTTTTTAGCAAATCTTTATGATTTTGTCAAGCTAAAGACTGTAGCCTCTCGCACTACCAACCAATAGAACCGGAGACAACAGAATTGCGCGCTTCAACTAGGCAAGGCAAGGCAAATTCAGTTTCGACTCTCTTAGATACAAACTATCAAGCTTAAGCCTATTAAGCCTACGCCTAAAGCCCAGCTAACCCACTCTGGCCTACCCCAAACCTAAGGCTTAGTTGTATGCCTGAGTGTAATACCTGGAGTTAGAAAATATCCTTGATAAGGCTGCTTACTTTAGCCCCCTAAATTAAAATTTTTCACCTACCGATGATTGGGATTTCCATATCTAAAAACAAAAGAATTTAAAAAAAGTTGATAGGAAGACTAACTGAGTAAAACATACAGTAGCGAAGACCATTGCTCGGGCGAAATCTTCAGGTTGGCTTCACAAGCTATTTGAATGATTTGAGAGTCGTGTTCCAGTCGGAGGTTTTCATAGTTACGGAATTCTTCTTTTAATTGCATCAAAGATGATTCACCATCCCTTTTGATCACCTTAAAAAGTTGTTAGCAAGTAAATTTAGACCGGAACTTTTTTACTTATGGGAGACAGACCAAATTGCCGTCAAAAAATTTTCGAAAAAAATGCAACAAAAGAGAAGGTAACCAAAGATCAGAGCTTGAAAACGACAGCAAAGAGAGAGAAGAGAGCTAAAATTTTTTAGCCCAAAGCTGAAGACCTGAACAAAAGAGAAGGTAACCAAAGGCCACAGCTTGAAGACGACAGCAAAGAGAGAGAAAAGAGC
>BBSZ01009773.1:0-10316 GCA_000981365.1 Subanguina moxae
GGGGGGGGGGTAAATAGCATAAGTGCACAATGTTCTATAGAGAGAGTAGTGCTAGAATGGAAAGAGGCGCTCAATCAGAGAGAATACGGTGCGTAGTCGCACTGTAAACATTTCATCAAAGAAAAAATTTGCAAAAAATCAAATCAGAACAAGAAAAAACTAAACTAAACTAAAGCCACATGGGAGCTTAAACCCCAGCAACAACCAAAATAATACAAAAAAATCACACTTGGAAAGTTTTATTCAGGTCACAGATACAATCTAGTTAGCCACCAATCCTTTGATTAAATAATTCCTCTTTAAGCTGATCTCCACTAAATAAATACATCAACAACACAAATAAATGGTCACCGACAGAGAAAAAGGAGCAGGAGTAGACGATTTGAGGCTCAAAAAAGAGCAGTCTATCTTCTTCGCCTGATCAAACAGCTGATCGGGCTGAACTCGCACTGTTCCCAGCCATAACTGCTGCCATAGGGACGTTCCCTCTTGGACATTGGGTCCACCAGCACAGCCAGTTCAATCGGCTGTTGCGGGTGCTTCTGTTGAAAAGCCTTGCCTGTCTCTGGAGCAGATGGGGCGCTCGGCACTCGGATTCGGCGCTGCAGCAACTCCAAACGGCTCGAATATGGGAGACTACTATAGGGTGTATAGAAAGCATCTGTCAGAGCCTAAAAAATGGTGACAGATTTTGAGGGGCTTTTATACCGGTGCTTTGACTTACAAAGCTGCACAAGACCACAATAGCCAAACTTAGTCCACTAAGAAGTTTATGCGAAGAGATGCAGAAATTGGTGGACATGGTTTGAATTTTTTGTAAATTTAGAAGCCTGGCTTTAAAGTAAGCGTTTCACTTGGGATTCCCTAAATTATGTTAAGTTGGATTAATTTCATTTAACAAAAGATAAGGATGAAAGGAAAAAAAAACGACTACAAAGACAGAGAAGACAGCCAGAATTTGACCCTCTCCTAGAATGGGTACCATTTATTCGTTTACTCCTCGCTATTGTTTTTTTTTAGCATTTGTCGTAATTTTTTTTATATTTTGCTTAGGAAAATCGTGCTAAAACCCCTTCTAGGCATATTAATGGTGTTTTCAGAGCCCAACAACGCAACTAAGCCTCAGGCTTAGGGTAGGCCAGCCTAGGTTAGCCGAGACTTAGCCTATATCATGTTATACCTAGGTTTAGTGGTTCACGGCTAAGCTGAACTGGCCTACTCTAAGTAAAAAAAAACTCTAAGTAAGTAAGTTTTTATGTGTAAAGCTCCCTACAACCGAATAGCAACGATCGGTCAATTCTATAATCCAAAAGCTGACACTCAACAATTTTTGCATGAGAAATAACCATTTCAAGAACAAAAACGGTGAAAAAATAGGTAAGAGACAAATCAAATTTCTGTAGACACGCATTCTACGTCCAACAAAATGACAACCTTTTGGCTTAAAGTCTTGCATTGGTTCCATAAAAAGTGCAATTATTTCCGTCAGACTACTAAATTCCGACCAGGAATTTAGAGGAGCGAAAAAGTTTTTCTAGAAGCACTGTTGACCAAACCTCAACAATCATAAATTATTCTCTGAAGAAATCTTGCTCCAAACCAAGCAATTCTCATATTTCAGCACTGTTTTAGTATTCAGTTCTCAGACGTCACTCCATAATAAGAAAATATATACGAGATAGCCATAAAAGGCTGTCTTCTGAAGATGAAAATTCGGCACCACTGTATTATAAACACCTTCTACCTCCCCTCTTGCATTTTCTAGGTACATTGACCATATAAAAAGCATTTTTGACAATTTTTAAAGGGATCAAGGTTTGTATAGGGAGGAAAAGGAAATAGGAGGAGGAATAGAAAAGAACTTAAAAATAGTTTAGCCTACAGGGACCTACAGCATATAAAAACTCTGGCATGCGCGCTATTTTCAGGAAAGCGCAACCTTCTAAGGGTCCAATCCTACCGATTAAATATTCGCGATGCCAAAAAAAAGATTTGGGAGGACAGAAGTAATGCTAGTTAATACCGAAAATTGGAAATTAATATCTTCTATAGCCACCCCCAGCGAGCAAACAATGTCCCAATTCCAGTGGCTCAATGGACCACCTTGAAAATAATATCAAGGTAGCGTGCCAATGCAATTGAGCTTTCGAAGAGAGCAATTCTCGGAAGTGGATGGACGGCATCATATTTATTTTCTAAAGAACATATCGGGAGTCGAAAAATAACAAAAATAAGTGTTCCTAATTGTGTTTTGTTCAAAAATGTAGTAGTAGTGGGTGTGGACCGGTGTTTTCCAAACTCATAGTCACTATTTTGGGTTAAACTATACTTGGCCCTCTACGACAAGTGTCTTTTTTTCAGACTTTGTGGGTTCTTCTAGATCAGGAGCCCAGGTTTTGCAGTCGAGTTCTCCGGCTTCAAAAATCAGTGGTCGTAGTAGTTTCAGGTTGATATTTTACGGGAATTGTTTTTTTATTTGTCTTAGGCCCGTAGGGTATTCTACCACGTTTTGGTCACTAGAGCTTGGCAAAAAGAGTCACTATATGCATTTTTGAACAAGAGTCTTGCTCGGAATCATGTCTAGGGAATAACGAATGGAGAAGCTCGAAAAAGTGGTCAAAATACCCTTTTGAGAACATGCGATACAAGACACTTTAGCCCATCTGGATCCACCTCGTGGGTATCTGCAACAATAATTCAAATATCCTCACATTCTTAAAAGAACTTGGTTAAAAAGATTAAAAATGAAAAGAGTAAGTCATATATGATGGCCTAAGTGGGTTAGATGACTTGTATTTTTTCAATATAAATACAAAAAAAGTTTACTTGTGATAATCACAATAAGTGCGCTCAAAAGATGACGCTAAAATCAAATTAAAAAACATTTTTCATGAGAAGATGGATAAAAGAAAATGGTAGCATGCTAAGAATCAACTGATTAGTTGTTAAAGAATCAAATGAAAAACATTTTTATTGTTTTTGTTCGTACCAATTTGTCACTTATTCGAATAAAATGGTAAAGGTCCGCCCACTGGGTAGAAATAATCTGGAGATTGCAACACAACCAAATGAAGCCAATTTGTGGTCCATTTTGAAGAAGTGACATTAGTATGAATGGGCTTTATAAACTAGCTGCCACATTTTGCTTTGCTGAAAATCGCTCATTTGGCTAATTATTTCGACCACATCTGATAATGAAAATGTGAACTAAAAGGAATGAAAAAAGCACGATTTTGAGAAACCTCAATGCAATTCTTGCGGCTTTTTATGGCAAAGTAATAAAAAAAAGATCAGACGTATAAGCAACAGACAAAAGATGAAGGAGGAACGGAGATAGTATTAATTGGATTACCCAACAAATGTGTCAGTTTATGGCACAGTCGTACAATTTATAGTCCACAACTTCTCTACAGCCTTGTAAAGAACGAATGATGAAAGCTAAACGTTCGCTCTTTTAGACTGAAAAATTGGGCACTGTTGACAAATCGACCAAAGACATGAACAAAAGTAAGACACAAAATTTGCAGTACAAGGTTGTCTACCATTGTCACCCAAGATAAAATTCCATTTCCCAAAAACTGCTTCCCTACTTCCTCATAAAAGGCAAATAGAAAGTAGTAAAGTTTAAAATATTACATTGATTGCGCACATAAAGCTACCTGATAAGGGTTAGCAAGAGACCTAGAAGAGACATCATACCTTGATCAATTTTGGCCATCCCAGACAAAACTAAAATTTGTGCATCATAAATTCTGACATTAAGCTCTTTTTTTGTAAATTCAATTCTCTGTTTACAGTAAAACTTATCTTAAGGTCAGCCACCATCCAGATAAGTATCTACACATTCGTAAACAAATTAACCCTATTTATTGAATTATACATCTTCAAAGTCACCTAAGAAGCTTAAACAGGATTCAATCTATCTTTTGACACCGTCCTGTCGGTTGTAGCGGTCTTGTCTGTTGTTGCATTCTTTTCGGCAGTGAGCTTATCCGCCACTCCAAACATAATTCGTTTCATCAACCTTAACTTTGTCGTAAAATAGTTGTAAGCGACCCTTAAAAAATTTTCATGCAACATCAATAAAGTTTTACATACCACATTTGGAATACATAGTAAGCGCAACCAATGCAACCACTGAGACAAAATATTCTAAAATAAAGTGTGAATAAGAACAATAGAAAATAAATAGAGAGTGTTGAAACCTACGTAAGCAACACAACAGCCCCGATGATCAGCCACTTCTTCCATGCGATTTCAGGCCAACAGTTCTTGGTCTAAATATAGCAAGCATCATAAAGACAATTTTTGATAAAATCTAAAAAAACAAGTTACAAATAAATTCGATACTCCGCATTCACTCGAAGAAGCAGCACTTGGAAGAACCTTGACGCTCCTTTCTTTAGACAATTTGAACAAAAACGAAAGAAATGGCCGAATTGCTAGAAAAGACAGACTACTATTGTTGGATGCCAGAGAATCAGTTTGGTCGTCTTTTAGATGACTCGGATTCCTAAGCACAAGTTTTGTATTGCATTATCTAGGCAGTAACAGTAAGAATAATTACACATATGGATCACCAGGAGGATGAGCGTACAAAAGAGGCAAGACAAGCAATTCAGCAAGCACGAAAAAGATGAATAACATTTCCTGACCGAAGAGACTTTACGACTGAGATGGAAAGAGTAGGGCGGTAGAAATAAGTTTGTATACAATGGTTTGCAAAATTGCTTGGCGTTTTGTTTAAGGGCGGTAGAAATAAGTTTTACCTTTACTTCTGCCTATACCTTCAGCTCGAGCTTTTTCCGTTACCTCTACCTCTTTACCCTTAGACTTGAGGGAAACAAGTTTTGCCATTACCTCTACCCTGAGCTAGAGGTAAAGGTAACGGTAAAAAAGCTTATTTCTACCACTTAGAACGAAAATTTACAAAAAAAAAAACTTGTGCGTCGGCTTTAAAAACAAGCTACTCTCGAGTGATTTATTTCTCCAGGTATATTCGTGTGCGCATCTCAACTCCAAGTCTTCGAGCGTGACCGCGTAACAAGTTCTCCTCGCAACAAATTTTCCCGCAAATTATGGTGTACAGCCGTATATTGCATATATATTAATTTATTCATTAAATTATTTAATAAAATAATTTATTTATCTACTTGTTTGTCAAATATTTATTAAAGCTTATTAATAATTATTATTTTGTCAACTTTGATAAGTTATTGTGCAATAAAAATCGATAGATTTTTATGCAAGGAGTTAAACGTCAAGAATCGCTGCTGCCTATTTTGACGTCATTATTATAGAAAATGGCTGAGCTAAATTAAAAAAGGTTTAAAAAACAGAGAAAAAAACAGAGAGGCGTGGCTTGCTTTTAGTAGTATAAAGCAGTTGCTCTCTCTAAATTTTTTTATTGTAATTTATTTGATTAAAATTTGATAAGCTTAAGCTGCGTTTATTTTAATATAGTTAGTAAAATATATTAGAAATTAAAATTCTGTCATTTTGTTGCCTTTGTAGCTGAATTTTAGTTACAAGACCACTTGCAGAACTTCACAAAGTTGACAAAATAAATACCGTATTTACTCTATTAAGCGGACATGCCCGCTTTTATTTTTCGACCCTTTGCTAGGGGGCCGGCTTATTAGAGGGTACTCGCTTAATTTTCGACCTTTTCTCGTATCATAATTCAAATATTTTAGGAAACATAATAAGGTTGATCTCAAACGACTCAGGAAGAGCTGCAACTTCATCAGCTAGGGTGCCCGCTTAATAGAGTAAATACGGTATGTTGGGTAAAAATAGCAACATAAATATTCTTGGCATAAAACATACTTAAAAAAGCTTTTTGGACACTTTTGGAAGAATTGATTTTTTTTTGAGGTAGGAGAGGGGGAGTTGGTATAACCGAGTAGCTCCGAAAATTCTTTCAAGCCTTCAAAAAGTGAGGTTAAAAAAATCACACTAGACAAAACCAAATTTATGGTAAACGTTATAAAAGAAGCTAAAAGACAAGGAAACCAAGCGAGGTGCTTTGGTACTTCTTGCTGGTTTTTACCCAACATATTTCTTTTGTCAACTTTGTGAAGCTCTCCAAGTGGTCTTGTGACTATAATTCACCTACAAAGGCAATATGTACGCATCACCGATTTCTCTGCTCACCATTTTGTGCTTTATGCTTTTGGGGTAAGTTCTTTAACAGATTGCTTGTAAATATTTGTGATTAATTCTTGTGTGTTCTCGCCGCAGCCTCGGAGCCCGTGAGTGTCGTCCCCGAGGCCTCCATCTTTTTGTGTGTCCCCGCAACCTTAATAAAATCGTAAACTCAAATTCCTTACAAAAGATTGGGCAAAGTGGTCTCCAAAAGCAAAGAGCTGATTCCAATCACTCGGCTTGTGGATAGCACTTCGACCACTTATACTCATTTTTGTGTATGGAAATTTATGCTTATTCGATAGCCCTTGGAATTTAGTTGTGCCTTTTATGAAATCATAAAACCAAGATTCTTACAAAAACTTGGATAAAAATACTCTCACTCCAAGTTTAGGTGTCTACCCATTCACTAACCAAAGCAAGTGGACGTCCACATCCATTAGGTAGATGTCCACTTGGTTTGCCTAGTGAATGACTGGTACCGTCAAGCCTCGAAAAGCCGACGGCCCAAGGAACTAGGCTCTAAGTGCCGAATTGTCGAGGGTGCCAAAGATCAGTTATTCTTCTCTGCTTCTTTTTCTTCATTCAATCGGTAGCCAAGAGGTCGTCGAATTTGTTGGAAAAAGCGAGCACAGAAGAATCAGCAAAGTTTTCAGAGTATGGGTAAAATACTATTGCATCCCATCTTCTGACCAGTGATGCCTTCTGTGCCGGAATTGATTTATGAGGCTGGGAACAGGTCTTTGACCGAAGCGATGACCAACAGAAATAATTCATGACGTTCCAGTCAGGGGAGTTGGGAGCCCAGTTCCCAGTTGGGTTGTTCCAGTGGGGATCCACTTTGATCAAGTCGGGAATTGATTCTCATACAATTCCGATTTTCATATGCCCTGTGACTAGGCGCCCCATCTTGTTGGGAGCACCACTCGTCATCCAAATCAGCCTCTGCCCACGGCAACACTCCAGTCTCCAATATGCCCAATATAGTTTGAAAGAAAATTGCCGGCGCTACAAAACTGTGCATTTGGAATTTTTAGTCAAATTTTTGATGCAAAAAGTTGGCCCATAAAGCCGCAAAGAACTTTTGACAAACCAGTTATATAGCTTCTTTCAGGATTGTCACAGCAAATACTAAAATTTATGTGGATTGTGGAGGAAAACTGTCTCCGTATTCTTACAGGGATACGTCTACAGTAAAAAATTTAAAAGATAAAAATTATCGAGACACTGGAATTACTGCTGATTTGATAACATTGCGGTGGAATGGTAAGAAAACAACTGATTTTGCATTTCCGCAATACAGTCGAGGCTCTCTATATCATTTCTCAAGAGACCGGACTCAGCCGGACGCTATATAGAGGTGGATGGACTCTGCTGTATTATACCCCCCCCCCCGGCCCCCAAAAAAGTAACTGCCACAAAATATAGCGAGTGTACCATCCCTCCTGTTTTCTACTACCGTTTGTGCACTTTTTTCGCCCTCTTTTGCCCTTTTACCATGTTTTTCTCACAGGACTATGGCAAAAAAGCTCTCTAGATGTAGTTTTTTCTGAAGAGTATTGCTCGGATTCATCTCGTATCTGTAACTATCAAGAGCCCCTCCGCCTTTTGTGAGGGCTTGGAAAAATGGAGTTGAGATCAGGCCTGTATTTTGAAAAAAATTATCCTCCGCCTCCGGCTTCAAAAATTTTTTCCTCCGCCTCCACCTCCGACCTCCAGCACAAGCCTGGTTGAGATGCACAAACACACCCATGCCTGAGAGAAAAATCACTCGATGAGCAACTCTGGATGCATGAAAATAGCATGCTAGAGCTTTTTTATACGGTAGAGCCCAGTTGACGAAGTTGTGCTCAAGATCTTTTCTTTTCCTGAGTGGGCCCTCCTTAGTAAGTGGCCCCTTACTTGTCCATTCCACTCCTTTATACAGCCCTTAATCCCTTAAAAATGGTGAAAAAATGCTTCCTAAATGGTCAATGTACCTAGAAAACCAAGTATTTTTTTTGGGGAGGGGGTATATTATTTTCGGGGAGGGTGGTATAATACAGTAGTACCGCTGGATGCAATGTGGATCGAACAATATATACCACTTTATTTCCCTACCAAATGAGCGCTGAACGCAATAAAGAGTTTCTTTTTAAGTCGAGCCACTTCTCGTCCGTACAAGCAACACAGCATCCCCCCTCCTCCCATCGTCGTGACAATAGCCGGTCTTAAATTGGTCATTTCTGAAAATAAATTTAATCAATATAGGAACGACATTACCGTATTCTCTCTAATTATAGAGCCAGTTATATATAATTTTATTTTCCACCGGAAGTTTTGCGCCACCCGATAATTTACTTTTTGCTTAAATCTTAATTTATTTGTATTTAGGTGCAATATTAGAGGACGACAAAGCATTTCTTAGTAATTTAGGCTTGATAGCTGGATCTATTGTATATGTTGAGTTTACAGTGGATTTCATTGTACAAGTATTTAATGGCGATCGTTGGATTATTGATTATACCCACGAGACTACTCCTTCAAATATTCTTCATATGTTGTCTTTGAATTCTCAACAGTATGCTATAGCAGATTATTACAACAAAGTCTTGCAAGACAACAAAACACTTGTTAGTCAAGATGTTAAGTTTGGCCAGAGTGTTAAAGTAATTAAACGTCCACAAGTTCATAATTTCTTCATAAATCGGCTTCATAATCCTCAGATATAATCATACTCAGTGGAAGGTCCTTATCAACCATAAAATAGCACAATAAAAATATACCATGCTGTCATTTCCATTGTGATTGCTTTTACCCAGGTTATGTAACTCCAAAATTTTAAATAAAGTACATTTGCCAATACACTCGACTCTCGTTATAAAAGCACTTTGAAAAAATTTGGTTGGCTGACAAGGAAAACAGACAAAAATTACCTTCGCTATGAGATCGCTGGATAAAAGAGCATTCTCGCTATAAGAGCACTTCAAGCTCAATCCCAATATATAAAACACCCTCGATATAAAGGCGCTCGGTAATTTTGGTCAATTTTTAAAATGGATATCAATCATTTTAAAAGTATGTTAAAATTTTCTCATGGTGTTCTCATTTGGCGTACTCATTTCTAAAATTTTTAGATGTCCATTCTAAAAAAGCGCAATGATGTCTCGCTGGAAGTGAGAAAAGCAATCATTGAGGCGTGTGCAAAAAAACAACAACCAATCGAAGCTGGCCGAGCAGTTAAAAATTCAAAGACAAACAGTGGTCACAATTCGCAACAAACATGAAGCAATCGAAGTTGGTGAGAGTGAAAAGCGACTGAGACTAAAACCGGGAATGCACAAGGATATGGAAAAAAAAGTTGTCTTTTGGATCAAGATGGTCGGGAGCCAGAATCTTCCAACCAGTAGTGAATTGAATTTTAAGTGCTATGTTCTCGTTGTTGATTGTCCGGTACAAAGCTCATTGTTGGTGAAACTTTCGTTACAAAATTACTTCATATGCTTTTATTCCAAAAACTCTTGATATAAGAGCACTCTCGCTATAAGAGCACAAACTGTCGGTTCCTAGGGGTGCTCTTATACCGAGAGTTATATATTATATCTTGTACCGCACACGGAATGCCCAGGCTTCTTCAGCGGCGGCAGTCTTATCATTCGATGGCAGGCTTGGCATAAAAGTTGGCAAAGCTTTGTCAGTCCAAAGCAATAAGAGAAACATCTAAAGCAAAGGAAACCTTGTAGTTCCCGCAGCCTTCGCATTTTGCTTGTACTTCAGCAAGTCCTCATGATGTGAGATATTGATTTTTTGGTTGCATGGAATACAAAGAGTCAAGAGTGACAGGGGTAAATTAAGAGTAGAGACAGAAACGGGTCAGGGCCCCGTCGGGGCCCCGACCCGCCCCGAGCCGATTTTGGGGGGTAAAACCCCGATCGGGGCCCGCCCCGAGATGCTTTAAAAACCCCGACCCCGACCCCGAAATTAGGTAAAACCCCGAAGAATAATTTTCAAATTTTAAATGATTTGAATTTTAGATTAGTTGATGTTTTTGTAACATTTTTTGACTGTTTTTTTTGTTATTGTCGGTCCCTGTGTAACACGTTATTTAGAATGGCTACTGAAAGCCTTATTTGTAAGATCGAGCTCTTCACTAAATTATCGGCGAATGAAGCTAAATGTAGAGTATGTGA
>BBSZ01009779.1:0-11845 GCA_000981365.1 Subanguina moxae
CAAACAAATAAATAAAATGAAATTTTTTTAATAATATAAGCCCTTTATGACTGCAAAAGCTATTAAATTTTTTTGGCGCCAAATTGAAATTCAAAATTCTGCAGCTAAAAAATTAGCTTGTGGGTGGAAATTTTAAGAAATTTATAATGGTTTATATATTACAGTCAAACCTGGATAAGCCGACACCCCTAAATTCAAAAAAATGTGTTTGTGGCATTGTGTTTTTGACCTATGTTTTGCTGGTGTCTTCTGGGCATGTTATATACCAAAATGTAGCCTAGAATCTAAGCTAAATTTTGGTATATGACATGCCCAGAAGACACTAGCAGAACATAGGTCAAAAACACAATGCCACAAACACATTTTTTTTAATTTAGGGGTTCGTTATATCGAGAGGCGACTGTATAAGTAGTCTTGAAGTAAGAGTTTAAGTTGCACTCACTACTTGCTAGCCAACTGCTCATGTAGCCAGTCGAAGTGTTTGTAGCGACGGGACACCTGTATGCCGCTCAGTGAAGAAGTAACACTATAGGCTATAAAACTTTTTAAACCCTTCAATTTGGACTCTTTCTTGGGTTTGTTGACAGCACAAGTGTAAAATCCTTTGGGCTGAAGCCATTCTATTTGACTATCTTTGAGCTAAACGATTGCCTGAATTAAAAGAACAATTTAGTTCAGAGTACCACAATAACGTGTTTTTCAGTCTTGTCTGAGTTGATTTTGGTGGCAGCCAGAATGTAGGACTCCATGCCTGTCTTTACAAAATTGGAGAATCTAAAATCCTGGGTGAAATCAAGCTTTTTTACTATATACTATGCACCTGTTGATCGTTTTCATCTTAGAAGTGCCTATTTGTTTGCCAGCCATAGAGGCAGAATCAGGGCCAGTAGACCTGCTTCTGGCAACATTCCTTTGAGCTCCTTGTGTGGCAGAGTATTCCTGAATTTAATCACCTGTTAAAGAGAGCTTTTTAAAGGCTTTGGCTGCAATTTACAATAGATGTACTGTACAATAAGGTTAGTTTTATTTTATATACTTTTTTGAACGTTTTCACAAAACCTTTTTTACTTTTTATTCAAAGTAAAAACATCAGCATGAAAGCAAACAATTTTCATCTCGTTTGTAAAGGTATTATAAGCAATGTATTAAAAGCAATTTATAGCTTACAAGTTGCACGATCGCTAATATAAACCAAGAACGAAAATTATGGACTCAATTTAATTGGTTTTAACAGCTGAAACACAAGCAAAATACAATTTACACCCTCAATGTAAAAACTAGTGAATACTTCAAGTGGTAATAAATCCTGCAATAGCTCGCCTGAGATTCTCTTCAATAATTCTAATTATATGTTCCATAAATTCAAAAAATGTGCTTTTAGCATTGCTTTTTTTACCTACATTTTTTTGGTGGATGACGGCCATGTGGTATACCACTATGTAGTCTAGACTCTGAGCTAAATTTTTGTATATGACATGCAGATGATCTACCAAAAAAATATAGGTATAAAAAAGCACAATGGTACTGTTAAATTAAGTGAGTCATATAATTAGAGTAATATAATATTAAAGGGCATTTTTTGAAGAGGATAGTCGTACGACAGTGTCAATTCACAACCACAGGACAACACACCAATCACTGACAATCTGCCAATCACCTTGCTAGGTGAGTGGAGCACTCTTTCGGTGGATTCCTCCCTGTTCAAACCGCTACCTCCCTTCTTGCTGACTTCTGTAGTAGATTTCATATCATCAGTGATAGTGACATCCTCATCACCTTCCTCTTCCACTGACAAATCAGTGCGAGAGTCACTGGTTGTTCTTGACTGTGATCTCCCGTGGCGGACATTAGTGCTGGTTAACTCTTTCAAAGAGGTGCTTGGATTGGGTAGACCACAACCAGTGCCCAACTTCTGCTCTTCATCAATGGAGGAACGACCTTCGGGAACTTGCCCGTTGCCACCAGGGCTATGTTGGACACGCGAAAAAAAATCCAGTTAGCTTTTGGAGAATGAGACAAAATTATTGATCAAAAAAGCCTTATCACTTCCCTCACATGTGTTTTTTTTTCTAAGAAATATGTATATATAACATTTAAGACACAAAACCCCTAAAATATAAAAACAAAAAAGATCGCAAATTTAAATACTTTATATGGGAGGAATGAATTTTAGGTTTTTTGGTGCGGCCCAAACCATACTAAGATGTTTCCTCTCCTATTGTTCTGCATATTTTGTTGATTTCGTCTTTGATCATCTTGTTGTGTCTTTTTCAAGAAGACAAATCCTTTTCCTTGCATCAGATATATTTATTTTAGATGTGGTTTTTTCCCTATTTGATCTCCCTCTATTCATTGAACGTGCTTGTTTTGTGTTTCAACGGAAATACAATCAAATTTTCCAAATTCCTGTCTCCTGTTAGTGGTTTAGAGTTCTAATAGTTGTGGAGTGAATGGGTTTTAGTGAATCAAGTAGTTAACCTCCTTCCAAGTGATTTTGACACAAACCTGTCAAACCTTTTTTTAGAATATTCTAATTAGTACAGAAAAAGGTTTTGAAAGCCTGAAAGTAAGAAAAAAATTCACACCAAGCGTACATCCACTTGGTTTGGTTGGTGGATGGCTGAATATTGATAAACACTTAAACTTTCACAGGTTCCTTTCAAGACAAACCAAAACACCACTAAAGCTTGGCATTATAATGTAAGAAATCCAATTTTACAACCAATCCTGTATCACTTTGATCATGGACACCTCGAAAATAACCATGATTGCTTTTGGATAATCTATTTCTTGAAAACCACATCTGATGTAGAAATAAGTATATCTGATGCAAAAAAACGTATTTTTGATCCAAGGAAAAGTAGCATGCCTTCAAAAATCAGCATTTATCAAGTTTTTGAAGTCAACATTCTGAAAAAAGTCACAATGAATTTGAAATTTAAGCTTAATAGGGGACAAAATAACAATAATTTTTCCTGCTGCTAAGCCTAAGTTTCGAAAATAATTACATTAGCCACACAGATGGAGTACGACCTGAAGGTCCTTTGGTCAACGTCACGATTTCTGGAGAAGAGCATGCTTGTCGGGGTTTAATTAATTGATGCAGACAGATTTTTCTACAAGACTGATCAAATATCTGTTTAGATAAGGTCTAAAAATGTAGCGGAGCGATGGAAGAAAAGCTACTACACACACACACACACATCCGGCGATGACTGCTCCCAACTGGAGGAAATGCTATCCCAAGAAAAACATGCATCTTGGGGAAAGGGCAAAGAAGAAAATAAATTAATTGGCCAGCCCAAATTTTCATAAAAGAACAATATAAATCTAATTGAATGTTGGCAACAAAGAAGCTGTTTCATCTAAATTTGGCAGCTGACACTGCTATTTTAGAAGGATGACTACGCCTACGTCTTATAAACAAGCTATAAAAGCAGCGACAAATTTTAAACACTAATAGGATCATTTGATTGGGCAGCATTGTCAAGTCCTGTCTGGTGGCCTCCATATATAATTGATGGTTTATATTAAAATACTTATTTCAAACTGAGAATTAGAGAATTCTTCTGGCCTGAACTTCCTATACAGTACTTGCAGGCTGCACAGATCGAATATAGCAAAATTAGGATTTTGACTCCAAGAATCAAGATTTTGAACAAACAATCTCTCGGAATCAGGCAGAGAAACACTTATTCGCATAGCAACAAAAAATATTGTGAAAACATCATTCCCGATAAGTCAAACATAGTTCGCAATTCTTTATGCCTCCTTGAGAACATCCTTGTTTTGCAAAAAGTATTCGAAAGCTACTTTACATTCCAAAGAAACATATTTAATTCAGACGAGAGTGTTAAATTTAGGTACTTCAAGACAATTCTTTCATCAGTCCAAACTATCTTAACCAGAGAGAAACTTTTTTACAATACGCATTAGATGCAAAAAGACTTAGAATTGCTCGAACAATTTTCTTGAGGATGAGAAAGCCGGCTATTTTAAAGTTTTTGAAAACAAGAAATTTTTTCGACCCGTCACAAAGAATGTGATGGGAATGTGAAAGATAAAAAAAATAAATAAACCGTGTATAATTTTAGGTGGGATCCGAATAACCGAAAAGAACCAAATTTTGTCTAGTCAAAAATGAAGCCGAGATATTAGGTTACATTTTGGTATGTCAAGTTCACTCCAGGATAAAAAATTTCATCATTTTCAATACAAATAAAATTTGGTTTTTAGGTTCTGCCTGAGATGGTCACAACAAGAAGATATGCGCTGGCTTAATCAACCGAAACTAAAGGCGAAAGTTGAAGAGCAATTTGGGACAGGTAAAATTGCAAAAGTCATCTATTCTAATAATGCTAATTGTGACCTGCTCTGTTTCAAAAAGTTACTCAATTTGCGAGTGCCCGAAAAAAGCTTTTGTTGAAAATGCATGCTGGTCGAAAAGTTTTTCAAACTTTTTTTTAAATACCCTAATTAGTACAGGAAAGAAGTTCCCAGAACCTGAAAGTAAGAAAAAAATTACACCAAGTGAACATCCACTTGGTTTGGTTGGAGCATGGACCATCCACCACAGTTGCAGTTGCTGCGTAAATGAAATTCAAATTATAAGTGTTCCTTTTGAGACAAAATGCAGCGCAGTCAAATATCATGCCCCTTCATTTAGCTCTTTGTATCGTCTCCTAATCGTGAGAATTCATCTCCTTTGCATTTATGTTTTTGGTATATATTAGATAATAGCTTTCAGAAAACATGAATACTGAAATCATATTTAAAATTCTCATACCAAAGTAATTGCCTTATATCTATTGTGCACATTAAAATACTTATTTCAAACTGAAAGAAACTCAAATCTGACAATTTTCGTAAGTAAAAGTAAACTAACCGCCACTTCCTCGTCCTCATCTGACCAGTCATCGTCAAAATCATCGTCGAGATTGTAAGTGTTTGCTGGATTGGTTTCCAGTTTGGGGTAGGATACTACCGCTGCAGAAGATGCCTGAGTAGCTGACGCAGAAGCAGGTGCAGAAGATCCTGGAGGCATGTAAGGAGCTGAAAATAATTTCATTTAAAAGTTTAATTTATTGAAATTCAACCAACGAGCTATAGGTATGCGGGGATCATCCCAAGGATCATGGCTTGTCTTTGGGGCTGTTGTTAAGGTGGGTGGCATTGCCAGTGGCGGTACAGAGTAAGTAGGTGGTAAATGCACGTTTGGAGGCAGTGGAGGTGGAGGGGCCATTGGTGGTACCGAAGAAGTCTGCAAATAATAAATTTAAATTAGGGATCAATATCTGCGACCACTTTGGATTTTGAAAATTAGCGCCAAAATGGGGAAATTTTTAAAAAAGTACATTTATGGTCTAAAGATGTTTACTACATGCCTAAAAAGTAGATGCACGTTGGCAAACAAAAGTTTCTTACATTGTTTTTGGGATTTCTCCACGCCGATATGCGGACGCTTTTTGCAGAGATAGCATTTGTGTTATATGTCATCTTGTACCTTATTTGCTACTCTTTTGAATGATCTATGACAATATTGCTTTTTTACTAGTAACTTTTCCATGTTTGTATTTTTTATTCATTATTTATTCATTTATACAGCCGCATAAAATGAAAAAATAATAATTCGACAACATCGGCCACGGGAAAAATAACGCCACGTGAAAATATCGCCCAGAACAAAACACCGCCAAATGTCTTTAATGTATTGTGTGTCCGGGCACCGCCAAAAAAGTGTTAGAATCCAATTGTAATTATTTTTCTTTTTTTCACCCTAGTCTACCTAGTAATCTACCCTCCACCTGGTTTTTTCCACGCGCCAGCCACCAGAGTCTGCTTGATGTCTTTGGTCGCAAAGCGACCGAATACCCGCTTAGAGTTTCTTATACCAACTATCTGATATGCGACACCAACAAAAGCCACACAAACATTTTTGGGCATACAACTAAGCCAGCTTAGGTTAGCCGTGACCAGTGTAAACCCTGCTTCATTTAGACTTAGTGGTTCACAGGGGTCTCACACCAATACTAGCCATAAGTTAGCCGAACCAAGTAAACGCCAACTTGGTGCATGCAGATGAACGTACTCTACTAGCTACACTATCGCAATGTTGTTTTATAGAACGGTGGTCTGAGCGAGATTACAAAAACTAAGAAATAGCACGTAGAACAGGAATGGACCTATGCCAACTCTTCTTTAGAATACACTAGTTATTACAGCAAAAAGGGTTTCACAAACAAAAAGCAAAAGAATTGCAGATGAATTTACCTAGTGCCCTCAAAACTAGTCTGCATGATGTGCATGCACTCTTTAAACCTATTTATGTTTGCTACATTAAAAACATTTGGCTATGTTTTGTCCTGACAATGTTAGGGCCTCAGCGATGTTATGTCACGCAATCCGCTAGAGTCAATTAAATACTTTGATCGTTTTAGCTACGACTTCCGCCAACTCATCTGCACTCTTCTGCCCCGTGAAGAATTCCCACTGAAAAGAGGCAAAATCAGCCAGCTCAATTTTTAAAAATAATATAAAACACTTCTTAAGAATAATAATTAAACCCATTGTTGTTATAAAGAGAAACTATTGCTGATAATTTTGGGATATCATTTGTCTAAGAAACATTAACATATGACGTGACTCAACTCTGTCAAAGATGGTTGGTCACGAGAGTTCCATTATTCTGAGAATCCAACTATCAGGCATGCTTTCTCTGCGAAACATTGGACTTTTTCCAGATTAAAATGTATTCAAACACAGAATACCATGCGATATGAGATAGAATGTGAAGAAAAAGTTTAAAATTTTGTTCATGACCAACAGTTCTTTAACTCCTTTAGAGCCACTTACAGTAGCATGCTTGAACACATTTCCCACACTTGACCGCTGCTGTAAAGCCCTTTTCTGAATAGCAGTCCTGCTGTTCCTCCTGCTGCCTTGATGAGTGGGGTCTACCAGAGTGATCGTGTCTACCATCATTACTTTATCAGTATTAGGGTCCATAAAGCTGACTTGTCGAGCAGTAGTGCTCGGCAGAATCTTACTCAAAGTGTCCAAGTCCTGATCAACTCCACTGATCACTGAACAAGTATGTCTCCTCACCAAATGAGCCCTTTTTCGGGCCAGCAGACGAGCAGTTTCCGCAGCTGTCTTGGAGATCGCTGTATTGGTCGAATCATGTTGAGGGTCCAGTCCTCGACGTAAATTGGAGGTAAATAGCATTGAGACGGCTTAGATCAGGTGCAAATGAATATTACAAGCACAAAAAGGCATGGGAGTAAGACCTCAAAGAAGACATGTGACTAGCTCTACAATCATACATCTATATTGGTAAAACGACAGTTTGCCATGCTTTTTCCCAAAATTTTTGATATTTTTGAATAAAGACGCATTTTTAAAATGACTCGAAAGCCTCCAGCTACTCAAGCTGCGCTTAAAAAAACTGAATCTAAAAGCAGAATTCTGAGAACTAGCTTGCTTGTTGAGATATGTCTGCAATTGAGGCGGTCACTGTTCCAAAATGGCAGCATGTCATCTTCTACTCAACTTTTTAAAATTCTGTCTCCAGATTCAAATTCCTGAAAACATTTTGGCTATTGAGGTGCCTTAGAGTAGAGAGATTCTTGCAAAAATATAAACTTTTATTGAAAAATATAAAAATCTTTGGAAAAAAAGTATAGCCAGCTATCTTATGTCCATCTCAATTTTGATGTCTGTGAAGGGCGAGGTAAGTAGAAACAGAACACTTGTTTTTCAACCATTTAAAAAGAAAATGAACACTTTTTTCGAAAAACTGATTTTTTAATGACCTTTTCTTTTTTATTTATTACTCTTTTCTGGCTTTATGATTTCAGCTTTGTTGGGTAGGCAGCAAGATAGAAAATGAATGGTCGAGTGAGAATTACCTGCTGGAAACACCATCACTGTACTAAAGGTGCCCATTTGGCTAGCTACGAACAGTTTAACGAAGATTTTTGGTGGGCTGTAGGCACCATCGAATGGGAAGTTGGGATCGACAAACAGCAGAGGCAGCTACGAATTATAAAAAATTCTAGTCCATACCTATAACAGAAAGACTATCGAGTAAAAATAAATAAACCTGCTGCAAATGTTGCACATGACCAATATATTTTTCTCGGCAACTGGCGCCTCTTTCATCCACACAGACAACTGTATTGATGGTTATACGCTAGCTCAATAGAAAAGTATTTCTCATTTGGCCAGATAAGGAAGCGGCGTTTTCCATTTGCAAATTTTTTCTCGCTTCCGCCAGCAGTTGTTTGCGATTAAATCCTCTACAAGCGCTTTTCAAGACAACATTAATGTAATTGCGGATCTCGATAAGGTCCGCTCGGCCTCGGTCAAATTGCTTATATTCACCGAGACCTAAACCTGGCCGAGATGCGCACTTGGATCTGCGTTGTCTTAAAAAGTGCCTGTATCGTTTCGCAAAAAAAGTAAGCTTTGTACATAACTTCTGCCAAAAAGCCAGAAGAAATTTGTAAAAAAATTAGTTTCCTCTTTTATCCGCGAAAAGTATATTATAAGGGCTTTGAAAATCAATGTAAAAATTTTCCTTTCTCTCTCTAAAAAATCTGTGATTGTCTCTGCGCGAAAACAAGCCATTTTCAAATTGTTTAATGCTTTATTATATTCTTCATTTTTTTCCATCTTTCCGTTCGTGCTCAAACATTTTTGCAAGCTTTTGTGTGACTTTCTCTATAATATAGACACACCCTGACATTGGAACAAATTATTCTGAAGACAATAGATTCTGAAACAAAAGTTTGCGAAAGTCAAAAGAAAAAGCGTAAAAAACAGACAGACACATTCCAAATACTATATTTGGATGGGGTGACCTCTCAATAAAGTTACCGAGTGTCAGTCCCAACAAGTTACCTTATTGAGAAAGTCAATTGTAATTACAACAAGCTAGAAAATGTAGTTGGAAAGCCTAGATAATAAAATTTACAAGTAAAAATGCTAGGCCAAATATTTAACAACTATGATCAAACAAGTTAACGAAAGAGAACACCGTAAAGTTTGAATGAAGTTTCAGAGAAATTTTTAATCCATCCTAGGTACTTTAAAAAAGTTAGTTGCAAAATTGAATGAAGAGTGCAGTAAAATTTCATCTGGAATAGGCCAGTAAAGCACAAATAAACATCATTCTCTAACAGCCAAAAACGTTGCTTTAAATGGCGTAAATTGTAGAAACTGAATGGAAAAGGAGAGACGAAAAAGAGAAGGCAGGAAGGAGTGGTTCTTCCGCTTTGTTCTCAAAGAAAGAGATAGAAAATGGTCTGGATGAACCAAATTGGTAATAATACTCAGAAAAAAGTTGCCTTTAAACAACCCCCTGCAAACACAGCAATCTATCCTAATTGGCCATCCTACGTACAAGCCAGTTTACACAAGTTTTGTGGAAGTATGTTTGAGCTAGGAAAGTGGACGAACTTAACTAATTAGATTTGTTCTTAAATGCACTGGCTGGGTACTTGTAATAATACTTCCAACAATTTTGTTTGTGTCGATCATTTTTTAGCTAAAAAGCTGTGTACGCTTAATAAAAGGGGCTGGTTTGTTGTTATATAATACAGTACTACTTACTTTCCTTCTTGGCCAAAATTTTGAGCCAACTATAGTAGGGGATTGAAACTCAGTAATTCTCTTGCTTTCACCAGAAAAAATAACTCTCAGAGTCTTTGACTGACTAGTTCGGCCCAATACTTTTGTGGTGTTCACATAAGAGAATTATTTAGTTTCAATTCCTTACTATAGTTGGCTCAAAATTTGTGCCACATGAATTCCAAAAAGTATTGGGTCTTTAAACAAAGACATATGAAAACTTTCGCATAGTTTCTTGCCAACCCAGGGTATAATCCAGTTGACCTGCAGAGCGGCCTTATTGGTCGCCCTTAAAGGCAATAAAACATGACTTACTGAAGGAGCAGCTACAGGAGACACATAAGACTGCGGGAAAAGTCCTATTTTTCCTTTTGCATTCTGACCTTCCATCCAACCACCTTCGATGTTCTGCAAAATAAGATTTCTTTTTAGTATTTGTTTGAAATTTTTGTCACCGCTTCTTTGTACTAATTTGCAAGTTACAATTTTGCCTTTTTGAAGGACTACTCTCGATAATTAAAATATAGAATTACATTACAAAAAATAACCCAATTTATTTCGATATTTTGCTTTTTAAAGATCAAAACTCATTTGCCTATGCTTTAACCTTGCCTAAAATAAATATATGGCGATGTGTAGAAAAAAGACTGAATATTCATTTTAATCATGTCATAAAAAAATAAAATCATATTTTAGCATATCCATGCTTAAAAATCGGCAAAAGTGGCCTTTGCGTCCCTAGACCCGTTTATTTATTTTGATGTAATCACACAGCTTGTTGCTGTTATTTCCAGTTTAGGGCAGGAGTAAACTATACCGCCTAGCTCAAAAATGCCCAAAATCATTTTTTCTCAACGTTTTAGCTTCAAAAACGTGTATAAAAAGTGTTTTTAGGGCCCGGCCGATCATTTTCGAAAAAAAAAATTTTCAACAAAAATTTGACTTTTTTCCTTGGGGGACCAATGTAACTTAGCCTAAAAGGATACATACCTGAGACATAAATCACTCAAAAATGACTCTGGGTGCATAAAACATGTATGCATATCAGAGTTTATTTATGCGGTAGGCCCCAGTCAACAAAACTATGTTCAAATCCTATGTTTTTTGGTCTTTCAGAGATAGCCACGTACAGTTTTAGGTTAAATTTTGGACCATAGGGTGGGTATCATGGTTTTGGAAATTTTTGGTGAAAACACTTTTTTTAAATGGTCGGCCACACCCTAAAAAGACTTGTTCTACACGTTTCCGAAGCTAAAACGTTGGAAAAAGATGATTTTGGGCGTTTTTGAGCTAGGCAGTATAGTGTACTTTAGCCCAGTTTAGTTTTTGGAAAAAAATATGTTATCAAAAGCTTCAACAAAAGCGAGAAAGGTGGTAAAACAATGGAGACTGGCAAAGAGACCAAAAATAATAATCATGCAGAAAAGCTATTTATAATAATAGAAAAGCTGTTGTTTATTCCAAAAAGTAATGAAAGTTGGTGTCAAACATCCTCATGTCTAAAAACGAAAAATAAGTTGTTTCTCCTCGTTTGTAAAATAGCTAGACCATAGTTAGCCAATCAACAGTGTTTACCGTTTCTTTATTTGTTCAAAAACTGTTAGCTAAGCTATGCAAATAAGCTAAAAATCCGAGGAAATGTACTAAAGAAATGAGCCCCTACCTTCCTAATGACCATCAACTGGTCGCCAGCCTTGATAGTCAGCTCACCACTGCCTGGCTGTGCGTTAAAGTCGAAGTTAGCCTGCACGTACTCCTGCATGTTTCACAACAAACTTTAAAATCAAAAGTCTGAAAATAAGAAATTAAATTCTAAGCGTAAGCTAAAGATCAGAACAAAAGAGAATATTAACGAACGCGAAAAGAAGAAAGAATGGGAAATAATTGAGGCATAAGAGTTTGCTAAGATTAATTAAAAGTAGAGACAGAAACGGGTCAGGGCCCCGTCGGGGCCCCGACCCGCCCCGAGCCGATTTTGGGGGGTAAAACCCCGATCGGGGCCCGCCCCGAGATGCTTTAAAGGTTGCGGGTAAATTGCGGGTCGCCAAAATCGGGTCGGACAAAATCGGGTCGGACAAAATCGGGTCGCCAAAATCGGGTCAGACAAAATCGGGCCAAAACATTCATCCGGGCTTTTGGAATCGCAGGAAGGTGGTAGTCTTTATTCTCAGTCATATTTTATTTATTTTTCCTAAAGCTTTGTTTTCTCTTTTCT
>BBSZ01009781.1:0-13694 GCA_000981365.1 Subanguina moxae
ATGATGTCAAAAGAGTTGCCTTCTTCTCATCCGGAAATAGTCGTGTCTGCCTTCCAGCAACTTAGAATTCGACAAAAGCTGCATTTGGCACTGTCTGGACATTCTGAAGAAGAGCATCTGCCATTGCTTGACTTCTTGCGTCTAAATCTGTTCAAATCTACCTTCTTTGATGTGCTCTATGATGTGGTCAATGTTTTCTTTAGTAGGTCAAAAACATTATTTGAATCTTCTTCCATTCTCATAAATTGCAGCAATCTATGCAGAAGAATGCGTCTCCGTCAGAGTTGTACAGTCAGTCAAAGCTCTTCAAAACGAAATCGCTCACGAGATCGAACTACAGAAACACATGTGCAAGGCGTTGGGTATGCTGAATTTGTTCACTCAGACTGCTACTACTCACCAAAAAGCAAATGATGTCCTTCAAATTGTTGATTTTCACGATGGTAAGGTGGTTCCTGAAGTAGCCTGGTCATTCAAGAAAACGTAAAGAAGTTTCAGTCCATCGAGTCAGTTGTAGGCAAAAAGAACTATTGTTTTGCTCCTTTTGTCAAATATTGTTTATAAATTTGTTGTTGATTTTGAATAAATAACACAATAACAATAATTTTTTACAGCCAACTCTCAATAGTGCACACTTTTTGCCATGTATTCCCCTTCGTAGGCTTTATTTGAATAGCCGTCAAAGAAACTCAAAGACACACATTTTCTATAGTGCGTGCGCTCGATAGCTCATGCTCCTGTCGTGAATACCTGGACTGTCAATGCCAAGATGTTAATGTTAGAGTTACTAATTGTTCTTTCGCAAGATTCGTCTAATCTGTATCCAAAAAGATCAAGATGGCTGCACAAGGGGAATTGTTCCTGCCATCAGCTACCGCAGTCCTCACCTTGTATTTTGTTTATTGAGTACATCAACTCATTAAAACACAACACATTAAATATTCAGATTCCTATCTCTCTTCAAATCTCTTTCCATGCATAGCACTCCTATAGTTTCCCTCGAATGGGATATGCACTATCGAGAGTTGACTGTACATCGAAACTAGCTAGTGTCTGCAAAAACTGACAGGAATTTAGATCGAAATGAAATTTCTTATCATAAATATTCTGTTCGTTTTCCTCTCTTCCCTTGTGAGATCTTTTTCAGATTACCTTGACATATGATGATCCGTCGGGACACAACCAACTCACCAACCAAAATTTCTTCACAGCTAAAATCTCCCCAATAGAAAAAATTCCCCAACTGGACAAACTGAGGAGGGGCCAGTTTGAGATGGTTTTTTAGATCTTATTTTCTAATGTCGTTGAAAGTATGTCTTGAAAGGAAAGACAACATCTTATGAATTTTAAGTGTTTATTCATGCACCAACCAAACCAAGAGGATGTCCACTTGGTGTGATTTTTTTCACTTTCAGGCTCCAAAACCCTTTTTCCTCTATTAATTAGAGCATTTTAAAGAAGGTTTGACAAGGTAAAATTTTAATATTTTTAAGAATATATTTATTGTGATTAGTGTTAGTTATCAACCAGTTTTTATTGCACACATTATAAATCAAAGGAAGATTTAGAAATTTTAAAATACAGGGTGAGTCAAAATTAGTGTAACATCTTTTCATTAAAAATGTGTTTGTGGCATTGTGTTTTTGACCTATGTTCTGCTGGTTTCTTCTGGGCATTTTATATACCAAAATGTAGCCTAGATTATAAGCTACATTTTGGTATATAACATGCCCAGAAGACACCAGCAGAACATAAGTCAAAAACACAATGCCACAAATAAAATTTTAATGAAAACATGTCACACTAATTTTGACTCACCCTGTACACTAGTGCATATCGGGAACATTAGTTTGATCTGTTGCTTAAACTGCTCTGCTTAAAGCCATCAGTATAACAGTGTAATTTACTGTAACCGGTATGCACCATTATAAAATTAGAGTTAAAGTTTGGAGTTAAAACTCATGCACCAGTCTAGAGTTAAAGATAAATCTAAAGTTAGAGTTTAACTTTTGCGTGTTGAACATTCCAATGTAGGATTTTTTCAAAGCGGGAGTTCCACACCGAGATCGAGCGCTTGGCTGTCGAGCAGTCAATCAACCAGTTAAATTGATTTAAATTTTAACAGCACAACGTCAGATATTTTTTACTAAAAAAGGTGTTTTTTGTGGCTTATAGTATAGCTGTTTCATTTGTAATACTTCTTCGGTTTGTCTGAAACAAACAAAACCTTAGTCAGCCGTCTTTAGTTCACCAAAAAGTCAGATCAAAGATAGATATGAAAAAAATAACATCAAACAACCATAAAAATAACTCAGATCAAAAATAACTCAAAACGAGAAGGATCACGGATAACTCTTGATCCTAAACTCTATCAATACACTTTCAGACGCGAGTGGGATCAAGAGTAACTCGTGATCTGCTGATTCTAATCCATCAACCTGAAAGCTACCCCTGGGTGCAATACATTAAAGTGGACATCCAATTGGCTTAGTTTGTGTATGGATAAACATCTAAACTTATACACTTTCCTTCCAAGACAAACTCTCAACAACATTAAAAAACAAAATTAAAAAAAACCATCTCAAACTGGCCGCTTACCAGACAAACTAACCAGCGCTTTTAATTTCCCAGTACCTGTAGCTCCCCGATTAAAACTTCCAAAATGGTGAATTTTTTTTACCAAATATAACTTCCACTAATCCTAGTTCAACAGAACCATATGTTTGTAAACTATTGGGAATCAAAAGCAATAGGAAATTTTTCCATCGGAGATTTTTTGCGCAGGGAAGTTTCGGAGTTGGTGAGTCGGCTGCGCCTCCATCCATTATGCATTGTTTTTCATTCATCCACATTAGATCATACAAATACTAAGCTTACAATCTAAATTGGAAAAAGGGAAATTTTTGCCAATTCGAAATTTTTTGAGGTGCCAAAAACTTTTTCTCTCCCCTTTTGCAAACACTTAATTGAACTAGCTGATGGAATGAATTAAAGTCAAACAGAAAAATACGATGAAATGCCAACCAAAACATTTATAAAAATAGCAAGGTAGAAAAATAGAAGGTGAGTGAAAATGGATTAAAACAGGGATTGATTGGATTTAAAGTGACTTCACTGCACATCCTCCTCCTCCTTGGGCTCAGAATCCCCATTGGTAGCAGCCTCTTCTCCGTTGGCAGATGGCTCTTTGAAGAGGACAAGTTTGTGTATTGAAGTAAGGTGTCTAAAAGCAAAAGGAGAGTCAAATAGGGCAAAAATTAATACCATAAAACTTGCCTGACAAGACTCCAGCTGTCAGAAAATTCATCAGCGCAAGTAAAGCATTGCAATTTAAGTGGCTCTCCATCTACAAAGGTTACTGCGTTACACAATAAATAAATTTAAACAGTAAATAAATTCGTCATTTACCTACCAGCTTTGAAAAAAGTGCACTGCTTCTTACGATGATCCACATATTCCTGCACACTTCCAGTTACAAAACGACACTCACCACAGATTAGGGTGTCGGGACATAAGTCTAGAATTAATGTATGAAATAAAAATTATAAATTATGAAGTGATAAAAAATGACGACACAAATGTCTTGCATCCTTTCGCAAGCGGGAATTACTTAGTCAAGGTCAAAATTAGAATAATTGCAAGTCCGTCTAAGATTTGCAAATTAGAGACTGTCAATCAGTCACTCTGCTTTTTTACATTTGATAAATTTTCATAAAAATTTCTCACGCAAAACAGTAAGGAAATAGGGAAGATAGGAGTTGTTAAGGGTGCACCATATTATGTAGGGTCGACCGTACATACCATGTGGAATGAGAGCAGGCAGGTCGGAAACACTTTCCGCGATGTTTTTGCAGTAGGTTTTGTTCTGAGTATTCACTTCATCTGGAATCACACGCCTTGCACTAAAAGATGCTTCTGGTTTTGTCTGTTTCGCTCTGCAAAATAAGCAATTTTAGATTGGGTTAAAAAGAGTTAACAACACAAAAAATCATCTATAAAATCATTTATACTCAAACAATTTTAACCCAAAATAAGAGTGAATTTTGGATAACAGAAAGTGAGAAGTAAAAAGGGATTTGTAAAATTACCCAAAATTATTGGTCGAGGCCTTCAATGGTGCCGAACCCCCAGCAAGCTTGACGTCTACAGAAAAAACAAAATGAATAAAAAGTTAAACTGGTTTCGGGGCTTTTTACTATATATTAAAAAAAAAGGCATGATTTCACAAGAAAAAATACTTTTCTAGTAAAATGATGTTTTAGCACAAAATAGAAAATATTCATCAATAAGAATCATGTACGAATTCCCACCAAGAATGGAGCCTTGCCAGTTGTAGCCATTCAACGCAGACACACACAGATCCGCTTCAGACCCTAAATTTTGATGTTGTAAACAGAAGGAAAACAGTCATCACACAACCAGTTAGAGGCTTAAATTGAAATCTCCTGTCAAAAGTTGATTAACTCACCAGTTTCTGATCAACTTTTTAAATTTTTTTTTAGCGCATAAGCCTGGATATGCTCTTAACTGTATACCACAATCCGGAATTTCTTTTTGCCTTGATCACCCTTGCTGTTTTTTTCATTTATGTAAGCATTTATATACGAAATAATATAGGAATATTTAGAATAATCATGGTGCGCAGACAATTGGTGGAAAATGCAATAAAGCCTGAAATCACGTCCACACGTCTGAAGCAGTTATTTCGGCTTTCTATTGATGAGGCAACCATATTAATTTTTCCTTAACAAAAAAACAACAGAGGAACCAAGGCAAAAAACCCTTCGGATTGTTGTGTAGAGCCACTCTCCTTCTAGTGAGCTATCAGCTGATTCAACTTTTTTGGGAAAAGTCGGAGAAAAAGGTCTTTGAATGAAGCAAGGGATATTTGCCTCCAAAT
Organism: Subanguina moxae; assembly: GCA_000981365.1. NCBI lineage: Eukaryota > Metazoa > Nematoda > Chromadorea > Rhabditida > Anguinidae > Subanguina > Subanguina moxae. The sequence goes on from BBSZ01009781.1 coordinate 4,901, forward strand.
AGTTTTTCTCTCCAACTTTTTCGAACACCATTGAATCAGTTGATACCTTGTTGCAAAATGGACATCCAGGCTAAGCGATGAAAAAGTTTATCGCAAAACTCATGAGAATACCAACTTTTAAAAATATTACAAGAGATTTCACATACAGGCATAACTATATAAACTTAAACCTTACCTATTGAGAACTGCACGAAAGCATAACCTTAAAACAGCTTTAAGTTTTCAGCAAACACCTTTTACAAAAAACATTAATTGATTCATAAAAGTGATAAATGCATTGAGAAACCCAAATATTTATGATCACTTTTGGGGGGAAATACACTACCAATGGGATTGTCTTTTAGTGACCACACTACTGACTTGAAAAATGCAAACCTTTGAAGAGAGTAACACCGGAAAGTGTTCCATATGCCCGAAACAATTGGATCACCTGAAAAGCGAATTATAATGATGCTGTTTTAGAGATCTCAAATTCATCTTACATCATCTCGCGTAACTCGGCTGGTATTCAAGTTTCCAACAAATACTCTAGACCTAAAATCGCAAGGTCTTTATGTTCCAAAAATGGTTAGAGAGCATAAAAGCAATGTTTTAATTTTTTAATAACTTTCGAAAATAAATATAAAAAACGCAAAAATGGTACAAATAGTTTCGTGCACAACCGCTTGGGCCCTATTCCTAAATCCTTGACTTTCCACCTTAGTCTTTCTTGCGGACATTTTTCATGAAAAATGTAGTACAGTCAAACCTCGATATAAAGAACCCCCGGAGACCAGCCAAAATGTTTGTTATATCGAGGTTTGACTGTATCTAACAAACATAGAATAGGTCAAACATACAATAGTCGAAAAAGAAAACACAAAAAAGCCAGCGTTATTCGAGAATGGATACCGATTTTTGAGTTCAATCTTTCGTGTTATTTTAGTCCTTTTTAACATTCGTATTCTAAAACGATAGAAAAGGCTATTTTTCATCCCTTTTCGTCATAGTAGGTGGGTTTTAAAAAAGCAAAAAATTTCTACATTTTGCCTTGGAGTACATGGGTAAACAACCTTGCAAAGGATATTGTTACATCGTTTGGTATGTAAAGCTCTCTGAATTATGAGTTTACTAAGGCACAACACCAAATAAACAAAATATAAATTTTCGACTTTCCAAAAACCAACCTTCTATGATGAAAATGGGCGCAGAATAGCTTTTTCTATCGTTTTAACATGCTAGAAATGCCTAGGAGTGACTAAAACGACAAGGGACCAGGCTCGAAAATTGATATCACTAGCACTTCTCCAGTAGGACCAAAAGCCTTTACATAATGTTCCCTTAAAATCCATTTGGCTTGCCATTAACAAAAATACAACAAAAACTACCCCTAGATGATTCTTAGTAAAAACTTGTTTTATAGAGGACTACACCAAATAAAGGCTTGTCTGTCTCCAGCGGGCCCCCTGTCACAGGTAATATTTAAAAAAAGCTCTTCAAAACAGCAGCGTGAAGAACCAAGTAAAAAAGCTTTAAAAAACGGGCCAAATTTGCAGATAGAGCTACCACCTATTTCTATTTTGTTTCTCAAAATATACAATAGGGCTGATATACCTCACCACCACAGGATCCTTGGAGCTGAAATAATGCTACTTGGATTTTTTTCAATTAATTATAACAAAAATATGGGTTATTACCTTGTGTCATAGCTAATGTCAGACTTGGGAGCATAGCCGATGGGGGCTGTAGAATAGCCACCAAAAGAGGAATAAGCTAAGCAGCACAAAATATTTTTTTACCTTATTTTAGTCAACCTTACCGTTTGAGTACATCCTAATAATTTGCCCGAGTGGTTATACAACAATGTGGCAAAACAACCTTAAAATCAGAATAGAAAAAAAAAATCAAGCCAGGCAATCAGCAATCTAATTGATAAAAGTGCCCTTCTATCAGAGATAATTAATCTAGACACCAACCAAAAAACAAAAAGGCTGCAAAAAGCAATAAATTTATGCTGTCCGCGAAAAAAGACAATAATCATATCAAATTACTATAAGATAAACCAAAATCTTCAAGAGGAAACTATCGACCATAACTCTCAGGACTATGCTTCTTAAATGTTTAAAAAAACACAAAAAAGGAAACCCATCCAAAACAAAAGTCAAGGCACGAAACTTACTTCCAATATAATATTTTATAAATCACCAAGCACAAAAATACATCCAATTCTCACACAAAACCAAAATTACGGGCTTTGATAGCTAACAAAAGTTTTGATCGCAAAATTTTCTTGCTTGAATAGAGTGGCACATAGAGTCTGGAAATGCAGGTATTGGCAGTGGGTAGGTGCAAGTCATCAGCTGGTCTTATCATAATCGTGGGCAGCGGCTGAAACCCTTCCTCAGTGGAAGGCAAGGAAGGAGATCCTGTCCAGAAGAAGATGAGATCCTGTAAATAAAACATTGCATTTCGAGGGATATATAAACACAGCTTAGTAAACAGCTTTTTGAGCTTGGGTGAGAGTACGGAATTTTATAAAAAAAATCGAGCTGATGTTATGCACAAAATAAGCAAACTTTTCCTACGGCGTGAACCCAACCAACTCGATTTTCTGTATGAGGCCTTATTCTCACACAAACTCAAAAAGGCCATCATTTTAGCGTTGCTAAGCCTCGTTTATAAATAGTCGTGTTTGGCTATAGCTCTATTTTTTTATGAGCTCTATCACCTAAATGAGGACTCAAATCTCGAGTTTTTCTAGACAAATAGGCTCTTAAAAATAATTTACGCGTATTCTAAAATTTAGGGCAAGCTTAAATTTTTTGAGAGCAAAATTGCCTCGACAAATACGAATCTGAGACTTCATTTATGCCATAGGGTTAAACAGAGCATAATTATAACTCCCTCCCAGTTTTAAACGAGTTATGAGTGTTTTAGGGAGCCAATAGCCAATCCTTTACAAATGGCATAAAAACTAAAATTTCGGAGTTTGAAAAAAGGTCATATCGTTACTTTCCAGGCTGAATGGCATTTGTTCGTTCGAACATGAATAGGCTGTGGATCACGGTGAGTTTTGGTAAATCATACTATTCCAAAATTTTGTTTTCGCGCGATCTTTTTGGATGAAAAAAAATTGAATTTGGACGGGCCATATGGTTTCAAAAGGTTCTAACTTAACAAAGTGAAAAAAGAAGTCAGTTGTAGAAAGCTTCATGGTGTGACCGTTAACTTTTTGGGTGGCCTTGAAATTGCTTTCGTTTCGTCGAAAATGAAAATGCAGGTGGGGCTATAATTAATTATTACTTGCCTCATTTTCAGTGATTAGGGCAAAGCTTTTTTGTGTGAGTTTTTTTCAAATTGTAGTTTTTTATTCCATTTGCACACAACTACAGTAAGAGATTGGCTATTGGCTCCTTAAACCACTCATAACTTGTTTAAAAACATGTTAAACTCGCGGCCATAGTAGAAGAGGCCTTATACAATCGGATCTCGATATAATGGCACCCTTTGAAAGTGTTCTTAAAAAAAAAATATTACAAAACTTGCAATATATCCAGACTTGACCGTACATTAAACACAAAAATAGTACCTGCTTTTCCACAGCTGTAAATTTGTAAACAACACTCCAGAACCATTGCTTATATTTTGCTAAAACTTCTGCAGCAGCTGAGCTAAAAATAATCTTTTTAGTATACTTGGTAGGGCTGTCGGACGGCCGAAATTTTTGGTCGTTTAAACCGAAAAGCCAAACTCAAGCCAAAATATTTAATCAGCCAACTCGAAATGAAAGCCAAATTTTTTTTCTTTCTTTTTACATTTTATAAAAAAGCAAGATATTATTCGGTTTTAAAGTTTTAACAAAGAATATTTTTCGACGAAAAAACCTTCCTCTCAAAAATATTCTATAAGAATTTTTTTAACAAAAAATAACCTCTCATCACTGAATTTTGTGTAAGATTCCAGCAAGGACACCGAAATTTCTTGGTTTCCACACAAAATCAAGCGCAAGTCTTCAGATGTGAGACCATCCAAATAATCGCCAGGAATAACATCTAAAGTTATTAAAGTTTGAGACTATTTAAAGGCTTTACACATTCAACAAAGGTACAGTTAACACTCGATTTAAAAATCTTAAAAATTGACCCACTACTGGGGTCGACCATTTTTTATTTCAATTTTTGGGCTTAAGGGGGTTGGTTTCTTAAATCGAGGGTCGACTGTGGTGGAAAAAACAAACCGAATACTCCCCGCCTAATTGCTTCCAATGACGGAAGATGAGATCCCAGCAAACGGTGTTCAACGAACAAATAAATATATTCAAGCACATTTTCTTTGGAGACTGCAATGTTTGCACCACCAGGCTTAAGCTCCAGCAAACCACCACCCTAAAAATTAAAATCTCATTGATATATCTTCTACCTCCAAGACTACACCTCTTCCGCGGGCAAGTCCACGGCGAAAGTCAACTGCAAGCTTTCATAAAAATCGTTTGTGTGTGAACTGTCTTCCACATCATTGTAAACAATGGATCTCAGGGAATCGAAAAGCGACGGATCAAAGAATGCCAAATCAAACCAAGTTATTGGACGGTTTAACACAAACTTGAGGACGTGACGGCAAAGGTGCATTGGCAATATCTCCATGTGTTGCAGGCAAATACCAATCAACCTAAGCTTAGTATTACCATAAACCATCAGTTAATCAAACTTGCGCAAAGCAAATCCAAAACCAACCTTCCACAGTTACGAAAAGCATTTAATCTTGAAGAAGAGTTTGAACCGGTTATTGGAGTGTAGTAACCAGATTTGGACGTCTTGTAAAACAATGGCTGAGACTCCGCTTCCATGTCCTTGATAGATTTCGTACCAGTAGACTCCAATTTCTTAAAAGATTCACTTCCATCCGAAGCTTTTGAGACTTCATCTCTGAAATGTGAAAGTATATTTTTGCCTAACAACTAAAAACATACGTATTTTTGCTAGATCTATGGCTAGAACGACGTGAGCTAGATGAAGTGTTTGAGCTGGATGGCGGAAGAGTGGAACTAGCCTTGCGAGTGGAAGAGCGGGTAGCAACACGATCTGATTCGGAAGCACTAGTTTGATTGCCACCTTCAACAGATCCTACTTGGCGAAGATTCTGATTTTGGCCGCGCTTAGACATTCGGGATAAGAGGTTTCGTGTAGGTGAAGAAGGTGGACGACGAGAATCCATGCCATCATCCGTCAGAGAAGTGCCATCTTCAGTAACATTTCCAAATGCCTCAGAGGGCAGACCTTGGATGTTCAAGAAACAGTCAGCGACTGCAGAATAAAAACTTCTAGCCACACCAGTTCCTTCTCCAGGTTCATCTCGGAAAGTGACTTTCACCTGAAAATTAAAGAAAAGGTAAATTAAGTTGTTTTTGAACAATAAAAGACAAGCCTTGTGCGACGCAAGTGGTGGATTCACAGCTATTTCAGTAGAATTTGTGGATGGAGGATGGCTGGATGAGGAAGCACCTGCAACCCTTCGAATATATTGCTGGTTCAGTTGACGGATCGTTTGAGAAAAAAGGGAATTTTTCTCTCGAGACATCGACTGTAATGTTGGTTTTATTATGATGAGAAATGAGCCCACGTAAAGGCTAACCGAAAAGACGAGATCTTTCGATTGAACTGCTTTGAACTTTTCCATCCGCTGCCGAAATTGTGTGTGTCGAACCTAAAAAGGCACACATGCAAAGTGAATGAATAACAAAGCTTACATGGTAGCCAGCAGTTTCAGATAAAAGCACAGAAAGAGATGCATCACCATTGCAGAAACTAGTAATTTCTGCGTGGAAGGCCTAATCAACTTCCAATTTATATATTTTTTAAACAAGCAGGCTACTATACCTTAGACAAAAACAAAGTCACATTCGACCAACGACCCAAAATTTTTTGAAGCTGAACGCTAAAAAATACAAGCGGGCATTAAACTAAGAAAACAGTAAGGAAACAGTTTTACCGGGAAACACTTGTGCGATCGCCCAGCAAAGATTCAATGCCAAAGTCACCTTGGTATTTAGCATCACTGATGATAGATGCTTGAGAAGAATGCACAATCACGTTTGGTCTCTCGAGGAGACTTGGCTGATGAGAACTAACTGAACGTTGATGATGAAAGGCGGACTCAGTACATGCTTCAGTCGTCAATCTAATCACTTCTTTGTATTCGACCGGAGGACGCGCAAAACTAAAATTTGAATACAGTCGAATACCAATGGTCGATTATGATATTACCTTTGATGAGTAGGATATTGAACTCCATGCTCAAGGGCAACCTCTTTATGACTAGACTTTGTGCGTTGAGGAATGGGCAAAGCAAAGAGTAGACCCCTTTCAACTTCAGGCTGTAACAAATGTGACTTTGTAGAAAGCGGTAAACATTCTTTGGCGGCATATTTGAATGCATGGTGAGAGTCTGCTGTGGATATAAAAGGATAGCAAATTGATTTGGAGCGTTGATAAAACTTCCTCAAATTCTTGGACGATTGAACGGTTGTAGCTTCCACCTATAACAAGAAGATTATTAAAACTCACGACGAAAAAAAAAATATAGGAACCACTTCTTGAGAAACTATTGTTTTGTTTTCTTTGGAAACGCCGACATTGCTTAGGTCATCCAGCAAGTTAATGTGATGTAAATAAGCCTCTACGACAAAAGCAACTGATTTCAAAGAATTGAACTCAATGATCGGAAGATCATCTAAGTTAAAATGAAATTATATAAGGTGGAAAAAGTTTAAATGTAAATCAGCTAATAATACCTCCAGCCTCAGAAGAGTGCGACCTCAACAAAGACAAAAAATATGAGCATAGTTGAAAACCGGCATTATGGGTAGAGTAATCCTAAAAGGTTTAATATTTACAAGCTAAAAAGTCAAGATTTTTTTTATTTTCGGCTCGGTTGGTCGAAAATGTCGGACAACTGACAAGCCTACTCCTGTTAGAAGACTTCTCAATTTCTCTAGCTCGAAAACACTCTCTCTTCAATGAAATATTCAATTACATCTAAATTTTAAAAGATCTCACATCGGTTTTCTTTATTGCGTTTGACTCCAATTTCTTCTTATATCGTCTTTCCTTTGAAATTTCCGGAGCTTTTTCCATTTCCAAGGAATTTATCAAATGTCCGATGGATGAAGAAGACAGAGCATTTCCAAATTTCAGTTTGGCTTCTATTCTATCCATTATTAAATGTAACCAATCCCATGTGGGCTGTAGACGGCTTTCAATCAATTGTCTAAATGATCCAACCAAGCGGTCATCATCAAGCGCAAGAAGAGCGAAAATTCCTTTCTGGCTGTTCTTGACAAATTCTTTGTAATGAATAACCTCCAACATGAGTTCATCCACTAGTTTTGACAGAACTGAGAAGACCATGGCCCTAAATTTTACATAATCACTCATCATTCACCACTTTTCATTGCTATTTGAAATTTAATACTGACAGTTGCATGCCTGTGTTGTTACCAATAGTGGCATTAGTTTCATCACTTGTAGCAGCTCCTTCCTAAACAAAAAAATGTTAAATATCACATATATTGCACCAGAAAGTAACCTTAAATCGCAATCGAGATGCGGCTCCACCTACGGTTGTACCTTGTGAAGTTCCATTGGTAGCAGTAGCACTGCTTGAAGTGCCAGGATTCGGATCTGAAAATTAGGAATTGCAACCACATGAAAGAAAGAGCTACACACACCGATTTGCTGAACGTCATTTTCGGCAAAATTCCCGCTTTCACTTTCTTGGCGAACACGACTGACGGCCCAATTAAGAGCTAAAATATAGTTTTTTAAAAAGATTTCTTCATCAAGACGTGTACACAAACTAAGGCTAATTTGTCTTTTCGAATTTTGCATTCCTTTTTAGTCTCAGATTCATCAGTGCATAACAAAGTATACACCAATGTTTCCAAAATGCAGTATCCCAACGCGTTGCGATACAGCTGCGACATGGTGTAGGATTAAGGACCTGGGGTCAGAAAATACCATAAGATTGTTTGCATTGGGTGGACCAAGCAAAAATATAGAAATTATCGACTTGTCAAAAACCCATTTTTTGTGATAGTACGGTAAAAAACGTTTTTTATCGTATAAGAAATCGTATAGAGAGCTTAAAACACACTTCTGGAAAAGACTTTTTGGAAAGCATGCTTAGTATGCCGACTATAGGGCTCTAATAATTATCACGCCTCATGCAAGATCTTTAAAAAATTTAACATTATTTTACGTATACACGCCGCCATTAAATTTCAGAATTACAGATTACTAACCTGAACCATATGCAGAAGCCGAACTAGAGGAACCAGCGCCTAAAAAAGTGTTAAATTTAAAAGGGCATTCACATGCAGTTTATCTGCATGACACATCGTTTTAACGTTCAAGCATTTTTCCACAGCACATGTGAAACTTTAAAAAATTTAAAAATTTTACATGAATGCGATATAAAGCGTTTTTTAAGTTTTTGAAGCAATTAAAAGTAAAATCTTCAAAATTTTCAAGCATTAGAATTAGTATTTTCAATTCTAGTACCTGCACATACTCAACAGTATGCCTACACTTTAAATGTAACCTATATCTAATATTGCTTAGGCTTCTTTCATGACCTTTTCATTAGGCCTCCATGCCCCTTTAAATCACTAATTTTCACCGAAAAAAGTGACAAACCAGAAGCACGAGGGGTTCGACCCAACTGAGCATTTGCAGCACCTTCAGTGTTGTCCACACTAATAGCTGAAAGTGGGACGTAAACATCGGAGGCTCGTGCTTCATTTCTGGCAGTGGTCTCA
>BBSZ01009782.1:0-29288 GCA_000981365.1 Subanguina moxae
GGTTTCTGGCTAGGGTTGGGGTTTCTGGCTAGGGTTGGGGTTTCTGGCTAGGGTTGGGGTTTCTGGCTAGGGTTGGGGTTTCTGGCTGGGGTTGGGGTTTCTGGCTGGGGTTGGGGTTTCTGGCTAATGGACCCAACCTTAGCCAAAAACCCCAGCCCTACCCAAAACCCCAGCTCAGTAGTCTTTTTGCAGGTTATTGTCCGTAAAATAAAAAAAGAGGACTCAAAAAACCTTTTTGTTGATTCCCCAATACACAATACTTTAAAGACATTTGGCGATGTTTTGTCCCGGCGATGTTATGTCCGGCGATGTTATGGCCGGCGGTGTTTTGTCCGCGGCGATGTTTTGGCGCGGCGATGTTTTGGCCGCGGCGATGTTTCGGCCGCGGCGATGTTTCGGCGCGGCGTTATTTTGTCACGTACCGCAAGTTTCCTGCCCCTTTAACTTTTGCAATTTCAAATTTTTGAGTGCGCGTACGACCACCTATGTTGGCCAAAAGATTTTGAAAATTTTTCGAAGTTTGAACCATCGACGATCCCACCGTTGCCTAAAATTGAAGATCGGTCAAGAGTTTTAGCTCCTCTAGAACTCTGAATGGTGCGACTTCGATGGGACCTTCGCTCTCGTTCCTAAAGGATGGAGACATTTATTGACGTTGCACGCTAAGCAAGAGGAAAGCTTTATTCCCTGCCTCCACGGATTACTACCAAAGAAATCGTGCAGGACATATGACCGCTTCTTCAGTGTTGTTCGGCATACTACAATATCTTAAAAGTCAGTCTAATTTTATTGTTATGAATTAGTTCTGAAGTCGTGTATACCTTTTTTGTAGAGTTGGGATAGTATTAAAATCCGAAGTAAGAGTGTATGGATAAAGGATATTTTTTACTCTGAAATATTATATACAAAATGCAAATCTCATTCCTAGACAGCAATAGCCACCTAGATGGGTTTCTTGTAATACGACTCCATTCTCATGGGCACAATTTAATTTTCTTTAAATTATTACGGCTCAGCTATTTGTCATTCGTGTGAGTCTTTTGCTTCAATTCTTTTGCTATTTTTTCAATTGCTTGTTCAAAAAGCTGTTTCTCTACGAAAAATTAATCCTGCTCTGATATTGCAGTGTTGACATAAGAAACTTTTTAATTAATTTTTAAAAATTTATTTTGACTAATTAACTAATTTCAAAAAAAAAAGTCATTGCCTTCTTAATTCTTAGAAATTTAATAGAAAGAATTAGCAGTCAATAAAATATCGGACGAGAAAAGAAGAAGGGAAAAAAGCTAAAGAAAAAAAATGCAATTTCCATGCCGAATCAAATTAATTCAGTTTCTTGATGCTTTTCTTTTCTTAATTTTCTTAAAAAATCTTTGTTATTACAACTGAAATACTTTTTCAAGGCTAATAAACTACACTTGATGTATTGTGTGGAAGACAGGATGAGGAAATGAACAAATTGACTCTATTGCATTCAATACCTTTCACCCCCTCCCCCCACCAAAAAAATTATAGCTACCGCTAAATACGTGTCTTATCCGCCACTAGTAGTTTAGATGCGCAAACACCCATACCTGAGAATTCACTCGAGAAAAAGCTGTGCATGCATGAAAATAGCTTGCATGCCAGAGCTTTTTTATGCGCTAGAGCCCAGTTGGCAAAACTGTGTTCAATTCTTTGAGTGGGCCCTCCTCAAAAAGTAGCCCCTTCATTGTCCCTTCCTTTATACAGCCCTTATTCCCAATAAAAATTTAGTTAAGTAGCCTTTACTAGAATGGGGGATAATTCAATAGTACAGTCACAACTCCCAGTAAAGTAAGCTCAGATTAACGTAAACTTAACTCTCGGTTAACTTAACTCTCCAGCCGGTCCCGGTCCAATGAGAGACGCTCTCATTATCGTAAAAGAGTTCTCTTAACACAAAAATTTCAACTTTTCTAATTTTCAAAAGCTTTTTTGTGTTCAAATGTGCTTGCATTTTGTCACCATTTCCTTCTCCTTCTTTTTTTGCTGAAATCGCTGCTTTATATTTGTTTTTTTTTAAATAGCAACTCCAAGCAAGAAGTGCCGAATCATCACTTTAGATGTAAAGAGGAAAATCATTGATGCTTCAGCAAGAAAACTTTTGGCGGAACTCAGCAAGCAATTCAGCCTGGCAATCTCAACAATCTAAACAGCTTTCCAAAAGAAGCTAAATATTCTTAAGTCGATTGATGAAGGAGGAGAAGCAAAGCGTTTTTGAATTTAGCGAGTGAAGCAGGAAAATTTGGAAATGGCGTTGTTGCAGTGGCTCAAAGTAGTGGGAAGCGAAAACGATCCGATTTCAGGTCCTTTGTCAATAGTAAGATTGGTTTTTGCTTACTGGTTCTAACATGATTGCTTTAGGAAAAAGCGCGCGAATTAATAAAAAGAACTGGCGAAACAGCTGAGGAACAGACTGGGAGCAAGGCCGCTGACAAAAGTGCAAAGCCAATCGGAGCTGGAGAAGAAGGCATATGAGCTTGAGGAATTTAAAGGAAGCGAAGGTTGATACGGTCTAATTGCTGTTTGATTCTTGCCAATAAAGTATGTTATTTTATGAAAAACTCAGGTTGACGTAAATCAAGTGTAGGAAAGAATACACGACGCTCCCAATAACGTAAACTCCGATTACGTAAACTTCTAAACGTAACTTTGCAGCCGGTCCCTTAGAGTTACATTATTGGGAGTTTCGACTGTACCAACAAGTTTGTTGATTTGTGAAAAAAAATAATTGGAAAGTTTAAATTTCCAAGTTGAGACACCAATGCGATAAAAAGTCTGCAACTCTGCGACAAAATTTTTGTAGCTGATTTGTAACATCTTTGTTGCATCTATATCTTCTACCACTACCATTAATTTTTTGGGATTTTTGTATAATTTCTTTTCTAAGATTGTTTGATAAACCTTCATTTTAGTCTTTATTGTACTCTTGTCCATGCTTGCATTAGTTTAGAAAACTAATTGAGTTCATTTTATCACCTTTTTCTAGAAATCTCCTATAAATAGAATTAGAATTCAAATTTTGATTGATGACTCAAGCTGAAGAAATTGGAAAAGCCAGCTTTGTACGTAACAAACATCTTTTTCGAAAAATAAAAAACATAGTTAAGACCGCTCAATTCAGTTATCGCTCAGTTAAAAGACAACTTTAATGTACAGAAGAGGATGTCAAAAATAATACTTCTTTTTTTGAAAGAATGACCGTTAATATCTTCAATTTCTTTCATGATAAAATTTTTTTAGAAAAAGCTGTTAAACTTCACAAAATTGCAAAGAAACATATTTTTTAACGTTTTGGCAACTTAAATGTACAGAAAAGGGTTTAAAACGATTCCGAAATTTCCAATCAGAAAAAATGTTTAGGCTTTTTAGGATATCCAAGTGTCCTCCATGGTTGTCTACCTTTGGGCACCAAAAATATTTTAAAATATTTGTTCTAACAAAGATGAACAAAGATGAACAATTTTTGTAGGAGGACTTTTCGGTTGATTGCTATGCAGGATGCATTTATGCGTGCACTTAAATGGCTTAATTGCCATTTGAAAGTTAAACTAATATTCTGCAATCCTATAAAACTTTTTTTTTGAAAGTATTTAAAAAGTCTTATTGTCATATACTGTGTTGGCGTCCAAAAATTTATATAAATATAAGTTTCCTGGCGCTATTAGGATACCTTCCCCCGCCAAAAAAAAGGTCTTTTTGCCTTTTTTACGCAATGTAATTGCCTGATAAAGCATCATGTTGGTGACTTTAGTCGTCTCCATTGACGGATTTTCTCATCGGAAAGATTTCGCCGTTACTAGTTAAAACTGTTGATGAGTTCTGGCATTGACGAGTCTTTTTGCTAACAATTTGTTTGTCTCCAAAAAAAGACTGGGCTTTTTATGCTAATAACTCATCAATACTTTTCCTTTCTCGCTGCTTTAAATAATCGATTTCAAGCAAAAAAAATCAGACTAAAAAGAAAAGTCGTAACAATTCGAAATTGGGCTAGGTGTCAGTGGCGCTGTCCTACTGCAAAGAAGAATAGGAGGAAACAAAGTATTTATTCAGCCAGAAAAATTCCATGACGACGACCACTGAAAGCTGCTCAAAGGACGGTAGGCGGCCCATCTAGCGGCCAGTGGAATTTAATTATTTCCAGCTTTATTTCCCTACTCTAGGTTTGTAAAGTGGTTAGTTTTCCCCTTCTTGAACACACATTTATTTAGAGGGCACAATGGCAGTAGCTGCTAGATTGGGTGCTTTTGGAGCCAGCTTTGGTGATAGCAAAGCTTCTTCTTCTCATGCCATCTACTCCAGCGTCCGTGAGTCCCATTTTTGCAAGCCATTCATCTAGTTAAATTTATGCCACTTCCTCGGTGCCTGGATAAATGGAATTGCTTTCATTTTGGAAGAGAGGCATTTATTTTCGGCTAAAAAAGTGATGGCGGAACATTTTTGGTTGTGCTGGTTTTATACTTTAGAGGTGTCATGTTTCTAATTTATATGCGCAGTCAAATATTTTATCAATATTTTTCAAAGCCAAATGGAACTCGAATTTGCAAAGGAAAAGCTGGTATTTTAGCACTGCAAAATTCCTCTTATGCGGCCCATAGTTTTTTATGATAAAAAAAGTAAACCATCTCTTTGTTAAAATTTCCTAAGCCAAAAAGGCATACCTCCACATGTTTTTTGGGCTGTACACCATAATTTACGCTAAAATTTGTTACGAGGTACATTTGTTACACAGTCACTTATTACGCCACAAAAATTTGCGTATACTCTTTTACAGTACTCATTTTTGAAAGGATTTTTTCATTTTGAAGCACTAAATTAGGCAAAAAGACCTCAGTAATCCAAATTTGGATACAGAATTTCAAGAAAATGCTCAGTTTTTGAGATATGATCATAAGCAGCCGCAAACTTAGTTTTTATCCTTTTTTCTCCTGGTTTTGATCATATCTCAGCAACTAAGCCTCTTTTTGAAGTTCTGTTTTCAGATTTGGATTCTTGAGGTTTTTTTGCCTACTGTAGTGCCTCAGAATGCAAAAATCCCTTAAAAAATGAGTACTATAAATAAATACATGCAAATTTTTGTGGCGTAGGAAAGTGACCGCGTAACACATGTACCTCGTAACAAATTTTCGTGTAAATTATGGTGTACAGCCGTTTTTTGCACGCAGTATTTCATTTAATAAGACCCCTGATTTAAAATCGTGTTCTTGGCATTGTGTTTGATACACTTTTTGCAGAGGAATCGCAAATTTGATAAGTCACCACCCAAACTGTAGATGAGACAGTAAGCTACAGTTTGGATGGTAACCTGCCAGATTTGCAAGTCCTCCGCAAAAAAATGGACCAAACACAATGCCAAGAACACGGCTTTGAATGAGGGGTAGTGCACCTATTAGAAAACATGCGGTAATTTTCCTAGCGTTTTATGGTGCTTTTTAGAAAGCCGTCTCTTTTTTTTATTTTAGTTAATGACTCCACAAATCGCTGTCTTTCTAAGAGCCAATTTTAGAGTTGCTTTCTTTCCCGCTTTTTTCAACAAAATAATCGCTGATCTCTTTCCTTCCAACATTAAAAAAAAACTTCGAAAAAAAAAATTATAAGCACAGTAAAAACGATTAAAGCAATTTTAAAGAGTAAGAATAGGGCTATAATAGCATAATGTGAAATAGGATATCAAGTTCAAAAATGGTGTAATTTTTTTATAATAATTGGGGAATTTTTTACGCACTTTGAGGACACGCTTTCTGCAAATTTTTGGCATCTGAAAAAATTATAATGGTGGTTTCAAATGTCAGTGTGAACTATTAGAGTTATGCAGGACATACAATCGCTTATTTTTCTGCTCATTGATATGCTCGTGTCTATTTTGAAAGTATTTCTGGAAAAAGAAAACGAAACAATACGCGTCTTTTTTCAGCAAAATTCTTTGGAAATATGTGTAAAAGAGAAATCATGTATGTAAGATGAATTTGCAAGTTGTTAAAAGAGCAACCAGACAAAACGTAATGTTTTTAAGTTATTTCGTCCGATAAAACGTAAAAAAATAACGTTTTTTTGCGCGACAAAATGTTATTTTTTATATAAAAAAATATATAAGCTAAAATGCACAACTGCGCACTGTCCTAAAATGGCTTGAAATCATGTTTTTCTAATTCTTTGGGGACTAAAATATGCTTTAACTATGTTAGTTAGGGCGTAGTCGACCATTTCCAGCGAAAAAAAACGTGGCCAAAAATTGAAAAATTCATGATACCCACCCTTAGGTCTAAAAATCCGCTGATTCAAAAAGCCATTTTTATGCCATTTTTCTCAGTGGAACTCAACAAAAAAGGGTCTTCAAATGTATTTATGGTCAAGAATCTTACTCGGGTTAATCTTGCAGGTAACTCTGTGCGCGCATTTCTAATATCGATTTAAAAACGAAAGAGAACAGATTTTTTTCGGAGGTCTGCATCATGCAACGGGAAACCACTAGAGCTGGCAAGTATTATCTGGTTACATGGTTCTCGTTACGCCTTTACACGGGTGCTTTCCTTGTTAATTCTGCCTTTATCACCTTTGACTATTTTTAGGACAGCACAAAGATGGCGGGAACAAGCTTTTGTAATTGCCAAAAAGAATAAAAGCATCTTAAAAATCGGAGTGGAGTTTCACGACATTGCAAAGATTCGTCAAGCAAAGATAGCCATTCCTCTACCTGAGCAAGTTGCACAAAAGTAACGACTTTAAAGTTTAATTTTTTACTTCTTGTCTTTTTTTGCTGCTTAGATTCAGATTCTCTTTTTTTGGATCTTTCTATCCGGCATCTTCCACACAAGGACTCAACACGAGTGGTCGGGTCTTATGGTTACGCACGGCAATTCACCATCATGGAAAATAAAAAGCACGGATTCAACGCTACAACCTATATGCACTCTTCTGGGCTACTCAGCATTGCCACAGCTATGCTTTTTAGTTAAAATTTATGAAAATATTACGTCTTGTCGCTCGATAATAAATAAAACATTAATTTTTGTCTGGTTGCTGTTAAAAATATGTGCAGCAAACATGAACACCTATTTGCTGTGTTTGCCAGCCTTTATCTGTGTAAAATTTGTCTTTATCTAGCTGTCTTAATTTTGGTTAAGAATTATGAGAGGCAAATTACTATGCTATTGTTGAAGAAAAAACCTGCATTATTTATTTTTCAGCACTGGAATGCTTATATGAACAGGATAGAGAGCAAAGGAAAAGCCAAAACAGAGAGAGTGTAGGCCGTCGTTCTCGCAGACAGCCTGGAAGGTTGGGCGAACTTTCTCCCTGGACTTTTTTAAAATATTTTTTCTTCAGCAAAGGTTACGGAGTAGCCTTAAGGTAAACTGGTTTTGACGATGAATATATCCTTCTATTTTAAACTTAAATATATTTTAGTAACGCTGAAACGGCGCGGCAACGATTTCAGCTTAGGCGACGTCTTATTGAGGTTTGCCTGCATACACATTTTCAACAATAGTAAAGGCTCATTTATTTCAGAGGCGTGTGCAGGTATGTTTTTTAAAACAAAAATCACTGTAAAATATTTTCGATATACAGTCAACCATCGATTTAACGACCCATGGATGTCGCAAAATCAGAGTCCGTTTTTTTATGGCAATAATGTTAATTTTTTGAAAAACGAATGGCAAACTCAAAACCCTTGTGAATTTTTGTCTTAGAGACATCAATATCAAAATTGGCAAAAGATGTCATAAATTAAAGGTAAAAAATGGTCGGACCCATGATTAACAAAGCAATTGGAGCATATGAAAGCCGCCTCGAATAATGCTTGGAAGTAAATGAAAATACCATTTACAAGGTTGCTTACCTTTGGGGAACAAGGCAAAATAGGAAACCTTGCGACTTCCTAAAAACTGGCTTTCTATGACGAAAATGGTCAAAAAAAAAGATTTGTTATCGTCTTTAGCGTTTTAAAAATGCTTGGAGAAGCTTAAACAATAGAGAGACAAAGGCAAAAAAAGAGGGGGGAAAAACTAAACGGCATAAGTGCCAAAATTTACTCCTCTTTAACTGGTTGACGGGGGTAGGGTATTTTTCGATTTTGCAACAAAAAAATGGAATGGTATTTTACTGTAAAGATGTTAGTTCATTTCTTAGTTTCTCAACTTATTTTTTTTTTCGAAAAACAGAAAAAAAGAGGCTTTGGACCATAAACTTTTCCGGGAAGTAATTGTTAATAGCACTGACTTAATACTTAGCAAGATATAGAAGTGATCGAGCAAGATAGAACAAACCATGACTTTTCAGTCCCAATTTTCCTTACAAACTGGCTTATCACAAACACTACTCTTTAGTTATGTATGTGGAGTGTATATATGGCCTTATCCGGATTGCTGTTGTCCATTGTGGATGTGGAAATACAAGTGGGAGACTATGGTCACACACAACAGGTAGAGGCCCCTTTCAAACAAGACTTACAGTCACATTTGCACAACACAAATCTAGATCTTTTACATCACCCACTTTCTGCGAAGCTGTGTCATTTTGTTGACTGTGATACTGGACTTGCTAATTATTGGGCATCATTGGACAGAAGTTCAGGTAAATCTCACCCATTTACAGAAATACCTCTGACTTCAAGATGTGTCTGAAAATTGTAGCTGACGAAAAGCTAAATGAAAATGATCATTTTTTAGAATCGGAGACTAAATTTTATACAACTAAATTTGTATTATTTGTGCCATTGTTTAAGTTTTGATGGGCAGCGATAGATCGGGCCATTTCAAATTGAGTCAATGCAATTGGGCCAATTCAAATTAGTCCAATGGAAATTGGGCCAATACAAATTGTGCCATCATTTTGCTTAATTTTACCACTGGGCTATGGAAATTTCAATAAATATTTATCTTTTGCATGCTTCCAGCGATATTAAAAACAAAATTTAAAAGCCATCTCAAACTAGCCGTTTACCATCAAAAAAACCTATCTCCTTCGTTCTTTACCTAAAAAAAATCCAGTCATACAAATTTTCCAAGAGGCTAGTAATGCTGACATGAACTGGCTAAAAACAAAGCAAAAAAACACGGTATCAATAAACACACAACGAAGAACAGTCAACCATGTACTTTGGTGCGCAAATGTCGCCTTAACCACTGGGAGGTCTCAGAATAATTTTTTTTTTGAAAAATGGGTACTTTTATTCTAAAAACCGTGGCCAACTCCTATATCCTGGTTTCTTTTCCGTTGTTTATAGGTTTTTATTCCAGATTTTATCAGCAGATACTGGCCAAAAAATGATAGCTCTGCCGAAAACTACTAAAGTAAAACTTGCTATAGAACTATTGATCTGTTCCTGCTGTCCTTTTCCAGGTATTTTTTTATTATTTTTATATTTCAATGCTCTATCGTATTCTCTAATAAAAGCACCCATGATCTGCTTTCCAACCTCAAAAAAAGATTTGATGTCTCTAGGGCAGAAATAAAAGCAGGTTAGAGGTCTGACCAGACCTGGTCTGATTTGCGGGTAAAAACGTGGCCCAAAACCTGCCCTGTTCGGTCTCAGAAAGCTTGAACCCTGATCCGAAGTTTTGCGAAACCTTGAAGACCAAAACTTAAAAAACCCATAAAATGACGTCTTTGTGATATCGTTTTTGAAACGCAGGAACAAGTGTTGCTTCCAATATTGATTTAGTATGTTGATACATCGTTTTTTTGTATTTTCTTTAGGATTACAAGTTTGTAGATTTAGACGAGTTTTTTGTCTGGAAGATTGGGCTCTTTACGATAATCTTTTTTTTTTTCTTGAAAATTTTTTAATTTTGACCTGAAAGGATTATTATTTTTTTTTTCACCTAAAAACCTTGACCCAAAACCCGCCTTGAAGACTCTTTAATATATTTAGTTTTAGGAGTTGTTGGGGTGAACTTTGTTGGAGGGAGGAGTTTTATTCGAGGATAGGGTTTTAATCAAAGAAAATGTTGTGATCGAGAAAATACGATAATTACACAAAACTTAAGACTAGAGTCATTCGTACAATGTAGGCCTATCCTAGGCAGAGTAATTTGATGGGAGTGTGGACTATTGACACCCCCTTTTTACATGAAAAAATGCGAAAAAACAACTTGTTAATAATTTTTAATAATTACATAAAAAGGCTAAACACACTTTTGAAAAAATTTGGGTTGGGTATACTCAGATCAGTCCGACATTTCTTTATATAAAGCTTATAGAAGTTCCCAAGGATGTGGATCCAATAATAAAGGACAAATCTTTAAATAAAAGACGAATAAAGATTCTCTGGTATTACGAGAATATGGTATCTATACATGAAGATTAAATCAGTTTTAGGCAGCCAGCAATTGAGTTGGCCTAATCTAGGTCTGGTGGGCGCTCGTTTTGACCGCAGGGTGTACATTCCCCTACATGTATTGATGACAATTCCCATGTTTTTGAGGCTGTATTTGGTGGGTCGCTTTATGGTCCTGCATTCGGCTATGCATCAGGTTTACTGCTTGACCTGCTTGGTCACCCTCTTTACTTGTGTAGTAATTTCAGGATTCACCTACTAGGTAATTTTACTTCCTTCAGCACCCAATTTTAAATAATAAGTAACATCTCTCAGTCTTCCTAGTATTGAAAAAGTGTTGTAAAAGCGAAAACCAAAAAAAAATATCAAAAAAAAACTTTGACATTCCATATCTCAATTTTTAGCAGCCTAAGTACAGTTTTTCATATAATTTATTCTAATTTAGGTTTTGAAGCTACAGTGGCAGACAATTACTTAATGACACCACTAAAAAAAACTGAGTTTTCCCGAAAATTTTGCATTGTATAGCACAAAGCAAATATACCATTCAAAAACTTTTCAACCCGCTACAAAATAACACTAACTAATTGAACATAAATGATGCACGCAAAGACAAACAAGGCCAAAGTGCTAATTGCACAATGCAAACTTTTCTGGAAAACTCGGTTTTTTAAAATATTTTTATTGTGTCCGTTTAGTGTCCGTTTTATGTCAGATCCACTTTACATATTCTCTGAAATAATCTTAAACGAGAAGTTACAAGCATATTTTTTATTTTGCCGGTCTAATTTTTCAACCCAAAATGCTTGCAACTTTTTATTTACGGCCTTTTTAGGAAATCTGTAAAGTGGACTTGATAGAATTCGCAACACTTTAATGAATTTGAGTAATATTTTCTAACAAAAATGCATTTAAAGACTTTATTCCATATCCAGTGAGAAAAAGATGCAAAATTATGCAATTTTGTATAAGGAATATACTGAAAGGAGGGCAGGAGATGTGGTTGTGCAACAAAGTCCATCCAAAATATGTTTTTCGTTCAGAGCAATTGCTTCATTCAACCAAGTACTAGTGGATTTTCCATTTGTACTGAAAAGTCTGATGTGTGAGCGTCCACTGAGCATTCTGACCATTGGTACTCTAGCCTTTTGGACTGTTATGAGCTGGATAATGACTCAGTGTGAGCGGTACAACTTGTTTTGTTTTCATCTCTAAAACATTTATGTAAATCGTTTAGCTATGCCACAAACAACTCTTTCTCCAATGCTCATTACTTCTTGGACTATATATGGTTTGAAATTGTGGTAAGAGCACCTTTTGGAACATTTATTCTTTTCTTAATCCCATTTTTTTTTGGACTTTTTTTGCAATTGGGTTTGGAGACATAGAGATGGTCACATATTGCGGTCGTTCTGTAGCTATAATTACTGGTATTGTAGTAAGTTTAAAGTAATTTTATTTAAAAAAATGGACTTGGTTGACCAGTGGGCAGTTTTTTGTTTTGGTCACCTCTGTTAATTCTTTGTGAAATTTCTTTTTTTCTTATCTCTCCAGTTTTTTGCGCTTGAGGGGAAGATATGTGGCTGCCAAGCAGCCATATACTTTCGTACAAAATATTTAAATTTATCAAAACCCCTTAACCCTACCGATACTCTTTAAGTCACCAACCATTTGACCCGTACTCTTTCGGTTACCCACCCTGCTACCAATGCTCTTTCAGTTACCCTCTTGGTTACTCTTATTATCAATCCTTAGATTAGCCTTTAAAATTTTAATTAAAAATTTTTGGCGCTAATTCAAATCGCGTTACTTTTTTCATTCTCTTTGATATACCTACCCTTTTTTCAATTCTCTTTGATGTGCAAAAATTTTTTGCACATCAAAGAGAATTACGTTCCCAACGTATTACGTTCCCAACGCCTTTCTCTTCGTAGGTCTCAATGCCTTGTTCTTCGTCACCCACTACTACTATGGATGGACGCTTATCTTTAAACAATTTGTAGTTTCAGAAGTTCACTGCGTTTTGTTGAATGGATGCTCGAGGACGTTGTCGAGGAAACAAGTTTTGAAGAATAGGGTTACTCATTGTAGATTTGTTATTCTTGAATTAAAGATAAAAAAATAGTTTTTGTGAGCGGGGCAATCCCCGTAAAGTAAGGCATTGATTTATAGCTGCACTTTGTATGCAAATTTGCAAATCAAAATTTTTTAAATTTTTTTTTTCTTATATCTATATATATCTGCTGTTCACATAAGAACTTTATTTAAGCTTCCACTGCCTTTATCTTCAATCTACGTAGTATTTACGGTCTTTTGACAATATTTTTAACTTCCTTATTTCTTAATAAGCTGCACAGTGTAGTTTTATAGTGTGCGCCAACGAGGTAATTACGTATTCCGATCGCTCAATTGCAGTAATGTGATTAAGCACTGCCACTAATTTTCTAGGTAGGCACATCATTAATCCTTTTACTGTCGTGTTCTTTAGTAAATTATTCTCAATGGCCTTTGCACGAGTAGTTGCTATGCTGTGTAGTGCGGTCAACAATAACCATGTAGTGACTGTTTAATAATGCCCTCCCCTCTCTCGTCACGACGGTCGGTGGTCAACTATTTTTTACAGCTCAATCACCTGGCAATTGGGTACTGACATCATACTCAAAAATATAGCCCTAAATCTCAGCTACATTTTTGAGTATACTGTTGGTACCCAATTGTCGAGTGTTGAGCCGTAAAAAATGGTTGACCACCGACCGTCGTGACGAGAGAGGGGAGGGCATTATTAGAGATTTTACGGTATCTTTTGCTTTATTTATAATATAGTTCTTCCCTCCTCTATATATCCATACAAAAAACACATAAAAAACAAAAAGGAGGATCAAGGCAAAAAAACCCTCCATTGATGGATAGGAACAATTATAGCAACAATTAATAATCGCTTTTAGGGCGCAATAACCTCTTCGTTGTTGACAGTGCTTATCAGCCAAAAAATGTTGTTGTCACTTTCTGAAAAAAGGGTAAACCAGGTGGTCGCTGAAAGCCAGCTTGGTAAATTGTAAGTCAGAAAATAAGTTAATGTCATCAATATTCATGCTTTCAATTAAAAGATCAAAATGCCATATTTCAGGCACAAAGATAACGCTGCAAGAGTGCTGCAATGGACTTGGCGAGGTCAGTCAAAAACAAAGTTAAAAACTGTATACAGTCGCCTCTCGATATAAGGAACCCCTAAATTCAAAAAAATGTGTTTGTGGCATTGTGTTTTTGACCTATGTTTTGCTGGTGTCTTCTGGGCATGTTATGTACCAAAACGTAGCCTAGAATCTAAAAACAAAATTAAGAGTATGCAACAAATGGAAAAGCTGATGTTTATAAAACCACAATGCGGTGCAAAACTTTAGTACCTACCTTTTTTTCGCTGCATGACCACAATTCATCAGACTAATTCTCATTCTTTTTTTACAAAAACAGGCGAAAGAACGAAAAAATGCATTTTTTTGCTAAAAAGAGCTTGTTGTTTTACAGGGAACTTTTTTTCTGTCCAAGTTTAGAAATTCGCTGGTTCAAAACTTTAGCACCATTTCTAGTTACTCGCGATGGTTACTTTTTAAACCAGCCCAAAAGCCTTGAAGGGTTAGAGATGCGCACACAAACTTGCTTTCGAGATGATTCCGAGTTATACCCTTGATCATACATGTATTTGAAGATACTTTTTGCCTTGTCCCGTGAAGAAAATAGGAAAACATGTTATACAGTACCGTATTTACTCTATTAAGCGGGCATGCCCGCTTATTTTTCGACCCTTTGCTAGGGGGTCCACTTATTAGAGGGTGCGCGCTCATTAGAGGCTGCCTGCTTAATTTTCGGCCTTTTCTCGTATCATAATTCAAATTTTATTGGGAAACACAATGAAAGAGATCTCAAACGACTCAGGAAGAGCTGCAAATTCATTAGCTAGGGTGCCCGCTTATTAGAGAGTGCCCGCTTATTAGAGGGTGCCCGCTTAATAGAGTAAATACGGTATATCTAGGTACCCTCTTAGGTTGGTTTACCTTGCCCTACCATGGCAAAAAAATTATTTTTGGTCAAAATATTTATTGTTCAGAAGCTGCCTTCCCACACCTAAAAACATGTTTTCTGTATATTGGTGACCCTAAAATAATAAAAAAAAACATCTTTTCGGGTAGTTTTGAGAGGAGTTGGTATGTTGTAGTCCGGTCTCGTGTTTTAATCTGGTTATTATCGTTCACAAAAATTTTAAGTATGCCTGAAAATTTTTATTATTGGGTAAATTTTTGTGCGAACCATGAAGTAAATACGCTAGAACTATTTTAGTTGTTCGGTTGCGGAAGAGATGCGAAAGTGTAATTTGTGGGAAAGGAACTAGCTCTACTCTATTTCACTTGCGAATGGCACAACGCAGCCTACTAATGTCCATACTAGAGTAAGTCGGCTGACTAAATTTTTGAAATTAATTAATGAAGACGAGTAAATTATAGATTTCGAAGTTGTCGTTGGAAGTTGAGAATCAAAAAGGAGGAAGAGGATGATGTAATAACCCTACGCAGGGTCGGTTACAGTGCTTCACAATTTTCACACAAATAATGGTTTTAGGCGTTCTGTGAAACCGAGGACCGTCTAAAACAGATCCGCCAACGACAGAAACAACTCGGTGCTCATTTATCCCATTTGGCGTATATTATTGATGAACTTAGTAGTATTTTTCTCCGAAAATATACTCTCAAAAAAACGACTGTTAGCATTGGGCAGTTGTCTAAACAGTTATCTGTAACAAGTATGAACAGCAGGACAAACATTTGTGTAAATCAGTAGTTTGGCTACCGAATTCTATGTATGGCGTCTTCTAACTTTGGCCTTGTGTAGTCTTCTTTTTTTATAATTTTCAGTTTCTGCTTAATGCTTTCGGCCACTTCGCCAGACTTTTTCAAATATTTTTTAATCTTAGTAAATCTTCAATATTTTAAAGATTTTTTATTCTGAAACCCCCCAGAAGACAAAAAGATTTTAGAAATTCTATGGATAATTTTCTTTTCAGATTCAGATTTTTGAGATTTTTTGCCATCCGGAGAGTCTCGGAATAAAAAAATTCTTTTAAATATAGCGCTAAGAACAAACACCCCTCCTTATCAGATTTTTTTATAAATTTTTAAAAAAGAGGTTTTAACTATTTCTAAGCAATCCTTATACCTGAAAAAAAGTAAGAAAGCCGCTTTTCACACTTTTTCGTCATACAAATTTAGTTTTAAGGAAATCTTAAATTTTTGTATTCTGCCTTGGCAGACTATTATTTTCACTACACTTGGGATACAAATAAGCCTTAGGCTGAAGCTAGACCAGCGCTGGTTAGCTGTGAACTGGCGCATACTCTGTTTAACCTAAATTTAAGTTCCGGGAGCGTAGGGGGCTTGAAAGTTTGGGGTTTAGATGCGCACACAGACTTACCTGCGAAATGAGTCCAAGCAAGACTCTTGACTGAAAATGTATTTAAAGATTCTTTTTGCCTATCTCCAGTAACAAAACATGGTAGAATTCCCTAATGTAAGGTAGTTTACCTTGCGGAACCAAAGCAAAAGGTTAAACTTTGATCAAATTTTTTTTTTGAAAAAGCCTATACTCTGGTGTGAAAACGTGCTACAACTAACTTTAAATCGTTTTTAGTGTATAGTAATTGGTATAAAGTGGTTAAAACACTTTTGAAAAAAATTAAAATAGAGATGTACTACGGTAGCATCAAGAATTGCTTAGAAATATTTAAAACCTCTTTTTGAAAAGTTTAAAAAAAATTGATTTGGGAGGGGCTATTATTCTTTGTTAGAGTAAAAGTTTTGACAGGATATGAAGTGCACCCCCCTGTAGTGCACCCCCCTAAGTGCACCCCCCTGAAGTGCACCCCCCTCTAGCAGGGGGGTGCACTTCAAGGGGGGTGCACTTCAATTTATACGAAAAGTTTTCAACAAAAATTTTTTATAAAAAAAGTTGACGAACTGGCTTATTTCCACCAAAATGCAGACAATCTCCAATTTTATACCGTGTTGTATTGAAATGAAAATCAGCTTTTGCCAGTTCAGAAAGACTAATCATAAAATCACATAGATTCAATATATGGGAAATTTGTCGTCACCACTGGCGCTGCCTTTCTTTATTATGAGCATTTTCTAAAGGACTCGAACCTGAGAGACATATTTTACAAGACGAACGCGTCGTCTAGTAGTCTACCAAGACACATCCTCGGCATGAGGATTTTCATATATTTTGATCGAAAAGCCATAACTTTTTACTCAGTGACAATAACTCGCTCGCACTAAGCCACGTGCTTGAAACTTCTCTCACAAATATCGTGACTAACATAAGAATCTATTATTTTTGGTCAATCTGGCAAAAATCAATGGGGAAATTTTGTGAAATTACAAAATTTCAAGATCTTGCCTATGCTTTAAGATATGACCTGCACGCGTCTTTTTGCTAAAGAGCATTTGTTGCCCACTAAAATACCGTATTTTTTCTAATAAGCCACCCGGGTGGCTTGTTTTCCGAACTTTGTCTAGGGAATGGCTTATTAAAGCGGGGTGGCTTAATGGAGGGTGGTTTATAATTCAAAGTAGCCGTAAAAATATGGACATAATATCAGCAATAAAAATTCTAACAAAAATTATCTCTTTTGCGCCCCGTTCATCATCTTAAACTTCCCGCACGCAGTATCCAAGTAGACGGCCGTTTCATCAGATGCGTCGACTCCTTGGTAACTAATGCAAAAAATATATATAAACCATCGCAAAATCGAAAAATGTCCTAATTGTGTTTTTGGCGGACGTCCAAAACGTAGAGCAGAAAGTCAACCAACTTTTCCGCGTAGTTACTCGGTGGCTTTTCTCTCGGTGGCACACAGCAGCCGGCACTCAAAAACGGAAATTGTGCCGAGCTAAGAGCTTCACGATCCATTCTCTGTTTTCCTAAAAATTATAATTTTAAATTTAATCCTTAAAAAAGCATGTTAAAGCATCTTAAAAGAGCATGTTTTCCTATCTTACAGAACTCGTTCCTAGAACCACCACTACGCGCAACATTGAAGTCGGAGGCTGATATTCTCATAAAAGCCTCATCCAAAAAAACAATGTTAAA
Organism: Subanguina moxae; assembly: GCA_000981365.1. NCBI lineage: Eukaryota > Metazoa > Nematoda > Chromadorea > Rhabditida > Anguinidae > Subanguina > Subanguina moxae. The sequence goes on from BBSZ01009782.1 coordinate 17,441, forward strand.
ATACTTCTCTACACACCTTGGATGTGAAATCAATGTTACCTTCATTTTCGGCAGTAGAGCTGTCCTCATTGGAAATGTATCCGTCTGCATCTGCTTCTCCACCTATTTCCTGAAAATGAATCAATTTTTGCTATTTCGACCACAAAGTCCTTTCTGAAGGAAATTCTTTGACCGTTTCCATGTTTAAATTTATTGGAAATACGTGAATAAAAAGGGCTGACATCAAACTCATAACTTAATGACTCAAAAAATTTGTAACACAAAACTTTTACAAATCAAAAGTTTAAACACTCAAATTTCTTGGAAGGGAAATTTTTTGCAACTCATAATCTTTACAACTCAGATTTTTCAGAGCTGTAGGATCAACACTCAAAACTTGTACAATTAGGTTAAAAAAGATTCACAACTTTTATGATCTTATGTGAAAAAGACTTAAAATTTTTACAGCCTGTGAGAATAACCTCTAAGATCTCAAGATCTGATCTTTTTTAGAATTTGCATTTTTATTACCTGCAAATTTGTTTTCTCAAGTTTGTGGAAGTAAAAAACCTGGCTTTTCGGGTTAGCAATACTTAAAACATTGAATTCTCAAGTAAACATAACTGAGAATTTCGACCGTTGAAATTTCTGTGACCAGTGACAAAAGGGTTGTGGTGTTCTGACAAACTAAAGTTGGTGCATGTTAACCCCCAGTCATATTCGTTGACTCCGCTTGAGATATATTTCAAGCTTTTACCGATTTTTGTATAGTAAGACATATACCTGAGAGACCCAGTCACTTTCTAGTCAAATTAAAATTTCTGTGTAACAGTTTCAGCATAATGATTTAAATTCTTTGTATAAGTTCAATTTCGATGATCGTCACCTGTTGGGTTTTAAAGCTTTTTCAAAGTTCACTGATAAATTTCCTAACAAACTAATGGATGACTAAAATTGGTGCAAAAGCCTCATTCGTCTCATTCCCGATGGAAACCACCGCTACCTAGAGGCTGAGGAATCTTTCTTTGAGAAGACTGCTGCTGCGGGAATTTTTTTTTTTCGCCGCTTCTGATTTTGATTTATAAGACCCCTCCGAAGATTGTTACTGTCGAACTCGCTAACAGCTCTTTGCAGAATGGAGACACGATATGGCAATGTTCTGCAAGTCCTATTAGCTCTCACAACAGAAAAGATTAGGGTTGTCGAGTCGAGTTGAACTCGAAAAAAACTCGAAAACTCGAAAACTCGAAAACTCGAAAATTTTCGAGTTTCGAGTTTTGATTTCGAGTTCAACTCGACTCGAAAAAAATTTCGAGTTTTCCTTTCGAGTTTCGAGCGCTTGAAAAGCATGTGAATCACACGATGTGATTGTAAATTTGCTTCCGAGTCTTCCGAGTCGAGCGCTCGACTCGATAATTTCGAGCGCTCGACAACCCTAGAAAAAAGATCAAGATAATGTTTCTTTGAATGTACGACTAAAAATGGATATACTTCTATGTAAATCACTAAATACGAAAAGACTTATACAAATCGTCTCGGACAACACAGTGGATGGACCAATAAGGGTGAGCTCTTCTCTTTCGCAACTCTGCATTGATGACACGAAAACAAAAGTTTTTTTTTTCTTTTTTTTTTCGTCCTTTGTGCTCCACCTCCGTAATATTTTCCTGTCTCCATTGAGCCCCGCTAGTTGCAACCCCATATATATATAGAAAATAATAAGCCGATTGGACAAAAGATTAAAACTTGTCGAGCTAGAAGCGTAAGATGTGGGTAGTACTAAAATATTTCATTAAACTGTGAATATCAGGATAAGAAAACTCTTCTACCGCTGCTTTCTGCTTCCAAAATTTTAACGGATCCTCTTCGCACAAGGACAGTGAAATGTAGCTGCTGATTTCATCATCGATGGCACTGGACTTGGCACACAAAGGCTATATGTACTTTCACCCCTCAAAGTAATCATTTATCTCGTCAAAATAATTTTTTACCCCGTCAAATTTGAATTTCGCGAAAATTACTCATTTACCCCGTCAAAATTACTCATTTACCCCGTCAAATTTGAATTCCCGCAAAATAATCAAATAATCATTTTGCGGGAATTCAAATTTGACGGGGTAAATGAGTAATTTTGGCGGGGTAAATGAGTAATTTGACGGGGGTAAATCAATTTGAGCCGCACACAAATATCTAGCTTTGTGCTATTTTGGAGTTTGTTCAGCAACTTGTTTTGGCATAATAAGGCGCGCCTCGTCGGACACCATTTGTTTTATCTAAGAAGTATTTTGCTCATCTTTGACTTCTACACAGCACTAACTTTTTCATCTTTAAGATATTCTTAGAAGAAAAAGTTGTCAGCAAGCTCCAACAAATTTCTAGCATCATTATTGGTCGGTGGGCGCATTGCCACAGTTTTTCGAAGCAATTCTTTGTTTTCAAGCAAAGAGGATACTATTTTGTAGAAGGCGCAAGCATGCCTTGGGTATGAAACTTGATGTGACCCCCAAAAGTTATTATAGGTTAAAAATTTTTTTACTGAATTTTTCCTACTTTAAACCAGTGTTTTCATAATTGACATGACATCTGACACTGACTAACTGACATCACACTGACATTGACACTGACATATGGTGTCAGGGTCATTTTAAATCTCATGTCAGTGTCAGTGTCAAGATGACGTCAGTGTCACTGTCAGTGTCATTTTAAATGTCATGTCATTTTAGATGTCAGTGTCATTTTAAGTGTCAGTTTATTTCAAGATGTCAGTTTCCCTGTTTTTTTTTAAACGTCAGTTTATTCAAATACCAGTTTGATATGCTAGTCTTACATCTTAAGCATCTGCAATAACTTATAATATAAAAAAAAGCGCCTTCCGTCACCTAAAAAAAATGTTTTCTGCACGTTTTACGTTGCGAAACATACAGAAAAGTGGTTAGAACGCAATTTTGGGCGGGTACCGTATACAATATTTTAGCCATTATTTGTTTGGTGTTAAAAATAGAAATTTTTGTTTTGGTCATCTTACGGATCGGAATATAAAATCTTATTGATTATTGAACTAGCGGCTGTACACCACAATTTACGCGAAAGTTTGTTACGAGAAACAATTGGAATTTCGAGAAGAGGTTTGGTTGTTGAGATATGATCAAAACTAGGAGAAAAAAGGATAAAAACTAAGTTTGTGGCTGGCTATTATCATATATCAGCAACCAAGGCTCTTTTTGAAATTCTTTGCATTTCGTAAATTTGCGGTTAGTAAGGATCAACTTAGTAAAGTTGCTCCCAGACTCCGAGTGCCGAATTATTGGTGTTGTTGAGTTATTGACGTCCATTGAGGTCTATTTATCGATAAAAATGATCCTCTGAAACTTGTTGTCAACGGTTGTCGAGGGTGCCGGATTAAAGAGGGTTGACTGTATAATGTCGACCTTTCATGTTGTTTCGTGTTACGCTACTTGTTTCTGTTTTTCAACGAGACAGTTTTATAGGAGGCATAAAAATGAGGCTCACATTTTTCTCTTTGTAGAATCTACAATTAAAGACTCTAAATTGCAATTAAATTACTCTAACTTAGACTCTGAATTGCAATCTGCAGAGCCATTTTGATTGGAATTTGCTTTAGTTTGTAATTTTAGCGTGGAATGAAAAAGAGAAAGATGACTTTTGATACAAATCTCTACTCGCGTCAAATGTAACTTAACGACTTATGTGCATTCGGTTTTTATTTCTGTATTACTAGCATATTATAGGTACGCCATGGGCCGATCTGCTATGGAGAAGTTGCGAGAGGCTAAAATTCTTGTCTCGGGAATCGGGTCATCTGGTCTGGAAATCTCAAAGAATCTCATTTTGGCTGGTGTTGGACACGTTACAATCCACGACACAAAGGTAATTTTCGCGACATGAATTGACTGGTTTAATTTGTTCCCATTTTAGGTGGTTTCATGGAATGATCTCTCAGCTCAGGTTGTTATCCTTTTACTTTTATTTGAGAATTTCTCACAAGTTTTTCACCTATATTTTAGTTTTACGTCACAGAAAAGGATATAGGCAGGAATCGTGCTGAAGCCAGTTTCCGACGTCTTCAAGAGTTGAATGACAGCGTGCAGTGCTCCTGCCTAAAGCCAGATTCTCTATCGGAAGATGATCTCAATAAATTTGATGTTAGTTACAACTTTAAACTAGATTTTCCTGGAATTTTTGCTTGAGGGATTATATGAGTTTTCAGTTCGTGTACTTGCCTTCGTGTAATCGGCACTGAAACCAGGGTTTTTTTTTTGGTATCAGTTTGGTGCAGTCCGGGTACCCGAAAATTTCGGGTACCCGACAACCTTATGCAGGGTGAGTCAAAATTAGTGTAACATCTTTTCATTAAAAATGTATTTGTGGCATTGTGTTTTTGAACTATGCTCTGTCAGTGTCTTCTGGGCATCTTGTATATCAAAATTTAGCTTATAATCTGGGCTATATTTTGTTATATAACATGTCCAGAAGACACCAGCAGAACATAGGTCAAAAACACAATGCCACAAAAACATTTTTAATGAAAAGATGTTACACTAATTTTGAATCACCCTGTATGTTGAGTGTTTGCAAGGGTTATAGCCGGAAAAAATAAATCGGAAAATTTGGATATTTTTATCTCGATTTTCAGTCAACCAAGTGATTGCGGTGATTATTATCCAGAGTTCACTTAATTTGCTAAAAATTTGAGATGTAAAACTAAGATGTCTTCCCAGTCTATTTTTCCATTTTCGTCTTTGCAAGAAGAGTTTTTATAGTTGGTCATTGTCACTGATGCTAGTTTCTATTCTCAATTGCAAATCAATGGCTGGGCTCGTAAAAATGGGAAGCACTTTATTTCATCAGATTCTCGTGGATTGTTCGCTTACGTTTTTGTAGACTTTGGGCTACAATTTTGCATCAATGATGAAAACGGAGAAGTTTGCAAAGAAGTAATTTTCTTTCATCACATCGAATAAAAATATATTATTATATTGTAGGTGATTCTTGAACATATTAACTGTGAGACTGGCGATGTCTATACTTTGGATGGAGCAATGCATGGGTTCGAAGAAGGTGATTATATCGTCTTTAGTGAAGTTGTGGGTGCTTCTGGGCTTAATGGTCTTGATCCCGTGCCTATCAAAGTCACCAGTATGTTTTTTCTTCGTTCTTCTACTTCGGTTTTCATTTCATCTGTCTAGGCTCCAACACATTCAATATTGGTACTGCCGCCAAAAATTCTCATCCATATGTGGAGGGTGGTCGTGCAAAGCAAGTAAAGATGCCGAAACTTATTGACTTCAAATCATTGGAGAAATCGCTGAAGAACCCTGATTTTTTGCTTTGGGATTTTGCAAAGTTTGATTCTCCGCCTCGAATGCATCTTCTCTGGCAGGCTTTGTACAATTTCGAAGAGAATGTAATTTAGACTCCGCAGTTACATTTTTAAATATCGTGTACCTATTTAGCATAATCGGTCTCCTGTCGTGCGTTCTGTTGAAGATGCTAAGATTTTGGGAGAAATTTTGAATGCGCTGAACGTCGAGGGTATAGAAATTCCGGACCAGCTACTGAAAAATCTGTCTTTTCAGGTGGTTTACTATCACCAAGTGGTTTTTATGTTTTTTTATTTCTAGGCTCGAGGAAATCTGCCGCCTATGGCTTCTGTAGTGGGTGGGATAGTCGCCCAAGAAGCTATGAAGGCCGTCACTGGACATACAACTCCTCTAAAGCAATTCCTGTGAGTTTAACCCTGCTCATTGCAAATTTAATTTACAAACTATTTGTTTAAAGCTATATTGACTGCTCGGATGTCCTTCCTGGCTCATACTCTACACTGAATGCCGAGATCTTAACAACTCAAGACTGCGAGGCGGTGAGCAATGTCTTTCTCGAAAGTTTTTGGTTAAAATCCTGCTTTAGAGAAACAGCCGTTATGATGGGCAAGCGGCAGTTTTCGGCTGGCCATTCCAAGAAGCTCTTTTTAAACAGAAATGGTTTGTAGTTGGTGCTGGTGCCATTGGATCTGAATTGCTCAAAAATATGGCTATGATGGGTTTGGGATGCGATGTTGAGAAGGAGGGCAAACTGACTATTACAGGTGTGTTTTACCTGTTTATGCGCTCTCTAGTAGTTACTTTTGCAGATATGGACACCATTGAGATAAGTAATTTGAACCGCCAGTTTCTTTTTCGTCGAAAGGATGTTGGGGTAGTTTTTGTGAAATTAATAAGTCCCTAAGTTCATTTGGTCTGGTTCAGTCAAAGAAAGCGGAAGTTGCTGCCTCTGCGGTAAAGCACTTCAATAATCAAATCAATATCATGTCTTTATGCGAGAGAATTGGCAGTGATACGGAACATGTCTTCGATGATAAATTTTTTGAAGATTTGGTAATCTGCATATGTTCTGACTTTACTTATTTAGCGGAACTTCTGTTTTAGACTGGTGTTGCAAATGCTTTAGACAACGTGGAGGCGCGCAGATTTGTTGACGGGCTCTGTGTATATTATCAGCTACCTCTTCTTGAATCCGGTACTATGGGAACGAAAGGAAATACGCAAGTAGTTTATCCTCATCTTACTGAATCTTACAGGTAGGAATTTTACTTGATTTTATAATATTGGATTCTATTTTAGCTCTTCCCGCGATCCTCCCGAAAAAGAGACGCCCATGTGCACTTTGAAGAACTTCCCTTACGAAATCCAGCATACCATTCAATGGGCCAAAGCGAAATTTGAAGACTTGTTTACTACTCCAGCTGAGACGACCAACCAGTATTTGAGTGACAAAAACGGATTTATTGACCGTCTAGAAGCTATGAGTTTGGGACAAAAAGTGGGTTTTCATGAGGCTAAAAAGCTCTTTTTATCTGCTCTTTGTTTTTTAGATTGAACGTTTGAAGACGGTTAAGAAAGCTTTGGTCGATGAGAAGCCAACAACAGCGGAGGATTGTATATTCTGGGCTAGGAATCTTTTCGAAGAATTTTACGGCAATGAAATTGCTCAGTTGTTGCACAATTTTCCGTCAGACCACACAACCGATAAGGGGGTCAAGTTTTGGTCCGGAACAAAGAGATGTCCTGCTGTTCTCAGTTTTGATGCCGATGAGGTTGGTATAAGTTGGTATAAGTATTTTTTTTTTGGTGTAAGTTGGTATAAGTACCGGATTCAAAAAGAGGTAGCTGATAATATAAACAGAGCTCGGGGGGGGGGGGGAACCGACTAAAGTTGAAGTTTTCTTATCTATTGTACCCGTAAAAACAAATACCCAGAAAATAGTAACGGAAATAAAATGATTTTATTGAGAATTATTTCTGTTTTATCATTGTTTGGGACATTTGCGACGGAAGGCAAATGTTGCGGCGTGAAAGTGACACGCAAGTGTTCACGTGACTGAGAAGTTGATGACGCCGATACATACAGAGAAGACAAAAATCTTTTATCCAGAAATCAAGAAGACAATAGCGAGAAATAAGTGAAAGGCTAGAACAAGAATCTTGCCGAATTCCTGTATTGCCTCAAATACTACCTCTAGGCACGGGACAGTTTTTGCTTTGAAAAATTTGCCAAAAGCGTGTTTGTTAGATGTTTTTTTTCAAATGGAACAAGAGCCTTTAATATACCGTAAATATTCTAATAGAGCCCCTCCCCCCAATTCGAAATCGTGTTTCCGGCAGTGTGTTTTTGACCCACTTTTTCCAGACGACTCTCAGGCGATTTACCAACCAAATTGTAGCTAAGACAATAAGCTACAATTTAAGTAGTAAGCAGTGTTTTCATAATTGACATGACATCTGACACTGACTAACTGACATCACACTGACATTGACACTGACATTTGGTGTCAGTGTCAGTGTCATTTTAAATGTCATGTCAGTGTCAGTGTCAAGCTGACGTCAGTGTCATTTTAAATGTCATGTCATTTTAAGTGTCAGTGTCATTTTAGATGTCAGTGTCATTTTAGATGTCAGTTTATTTCAAAATGTCAGTTTCCTCGTTTTTTTAAAGTTTTTTTAAGGTACAAATTGAAAACATGACCCGAATGACATATAATATAACCGACACTTAAAATGACACTGACATTTTGAAATAAATGACACTTAAAATGACATGACATTTAAAATGACACTGACACTGACAGTGACACTGACGTCAGCTTGACACTGACACTGACATGACATTTAAAATGACACTGACACCAAATGTCAGTGTCAATGTCATTTTAAATGTCATGTCAGTGTCAAGCTGACGTCAGTGTCAGTGTCAGATGTCATGTCAATTATGAAAACACTGGTAGTAAGTTACCTGAGAGACACCTGGGAAAAGTATGTCAAAAACACAATGCCAAAAACACAATTTTGAATTAGGAGGGGGGGCTCTATTAGAACATTTACGGTAATGCTGAGTACTTTTTCATGTCTGTCTTTCTCAAACATTGATTAGAATTTTAGACGGTATTTGTAAATTATATATTTTTAGGAAAATCATATTGGCTTTGTGTATTCTGCATTTGTTCTCCGTGCTCAGCAGTATGGTATCGATCAAATATTGGGTGTGGAGCAGGTGAAACGGTTAGCAAATTCTTTTCGCCCTCCTCAGTTCGTGCCAAGAAATGGAGTTAGTATTGCTCTCACCGAAGATGAAGCTGCTAGGATGGAGAACGAAAGCGTAAATGGTTGGAATATAAAGCTATTTTGACTTTATGTTTTTGCTTCTTATCTTTAGGTGATTCCGATGCTACTGTCCAAGATCTCATTCGAAGTTTGGCTAGCTTGGTTGTAGAAAAAATAAATCCCCTAAATCAAATTGACTTTGAAAAAGATGACGACTCAAATCATCACGTGGAGTTTGTTACTTCTGCTTCAAATCTCAGAGCGTACAACTACAGGATTGCTGCAGCTGATAAAATAAAGGTCTTTTAGCTCTTCATCTCCGCCACTTATTCGTTATTTTAGACCAAACAAATTGCTGGGAAGATCATCCCTGCTTTGGCGACCACTACGTCTGTCATAGGTGTGATAGCTCATATAACGATGATTGTGAAGTTACTTTTTTAGCTGGTTTGGTGTGCTTAGAGCTATACAAGGTAGTTGAAGTTGATGGCAGATGCAGTGCTGCTCCCATTGAGCGCTTCAAAAATGCGTTTGTCAACTTAGCTCTTCCCTTCTTTGCGTTCAGTGAGCCAATGGCAGCTCCTAAAAAAAAAGTTGGCGTTTAAAATTGTTTTTGATATAATAAGTGGGTTAATCAATTGCGATTTAGTATGGCGAGAATACATTTACTCTTTGGGACAGGTTGGAAATCGATGGACCTAAGACCCTCGGACAACTTATTGCTCAAATCAAGGTCGGATAAGTCATACACTTTTTGAAAGTCAACTGTTGTGTTTAGGCGGAAACTAATTTGGGCGTAAGCATGGTGTCGTCGGGTAACTTATCAGTGTTTCTTTTCAAAAATCGTCTTGTTGTGCTGGTGTGTTTATTGGCAATTTTTTGTTTTAAGGTGTTGCCCTGCTTTATGCGTTCTTCCACTCTCCTATCACGGTGAATGATCGACTTGCCAGAGAGTAAGTAATTGATTATGGATTATATTAACATTGACCTCATTTTTGCAATAACTTAGTGTTGTGAATGCTGTAGAAACCGTATCGCGCAACCCTGTTCCTTCTCACAAGCGAGCTTTGGTGATTGAAGTGATTACCCAGAATGAAGATGAAGAGGACGTCGAGATTCCATACATCAAATACAACATTTCCGGTCGATCCAATTGACTATATTATATGTCTGCAATGTAATGATTCTGATCGTTTGCTTTTAGAAATATATTATTCCAAAGAAGTTATGTCGTGAGTCTCACTTACAATTCTCTCGCGTTTGAAAAGTGGTTGCAGGTGGGATGAAATACATACTTCATAGTGTAGTGGTTTGCTGTTTGAGTGGCAGATTACGCTTTATTATTTAAAAATTTTTGTTCCATTTGTTATTTGTATTTTTCTGTTTACTCTATTAATTCTTGTTTATCTCGTCTGCGTCGAACCATTTTTGTGGTGATTTCAAATACATTTACAGGTAAGAATTTCATCTGTTGTACGAACGATGCATATACGTTTAACAAATAATTGCAAATGCAAAAATTTGCAAGGCTATATTTTAGTGGCGCCAATAATAAAGTATTTTGGTTGCATTTTGTCGTAGACCCAAGTAGCTTTAATGTCTATGTTGCGTCGATTTTGGTGCCACTGGTTTTCCAAATTTCTTAGTTTTTGGTGCATTTCACTTCACAATTTTTTTAAAGTACGTGCCTAATCTCCAACATCAAGTTTGCTTGCGCAGTTTCGCCCAACTTTTATTTTTTATGCGTTTGTTTCATCGTATAGTATGGGTTCCTGTTTTTCTAGTGAGGTATAAAGTAGTACTCCAGACCAGTGTTTTCCTAAATGAAATTGAAATCAGAATGAAATGAAATTTCATTTTAGTTTAAATGAAATAGCTAAAGTGAAATGAAAAATGAAATGACATTTCATTTGGTGCATAAACGTTTCGCAAATTTTTGCATTTTTAAATTTTATAAATTTTGCCTTGGTCCCCCAAGCTCTTTTTTTTACAATTTTTTTTTTCTTATAATGTATGTGTTCGGTATATGTGTTCGGTGGACTGCCGAAAAAAAATGCCTTGGTCCCCCCTGTTGTTTTTTCATCACTTTTTTGGTCTTTTTTTATTTCTGGTATTAACAACAACAAAGCATATCTAAGCATATCTAAGGTAAACAGCACCATGTTTTAGTTACTGGAGCTGCGCAAAGAAAAGTCTTGAAATGCATTTATGGTCAAGAGTATCTCTCGGATTCATCTCGCAGGTAAGTCTGTGCGCGCATCTCTAACCCTTCGAGCCTCCTACGCCCTCTCCGGGGGCGTAGGGGGCTTGGAGGCTTAGGGTTGAGATGCGCACACACACATACCTGAGACATAAATCACTCGAAAATGACTCTAGGTGCATAAAACATGTATGCATACCAGAGTTTCTCTATGCAGTAAGCCCCAGTTAACAAAACTATGTTCAAGATCTTTATTTTTTGATTGAGCCCTCCTTAGAAAGTGGCCCCTTAAACTATTTTATTTTATTGAAACGTTTCGCAAATATTTGCATTTGCAAATAATTGCGAAACGTCCATACGCCTTTCATTTCATTTTGAAGTCATTTCACTTTATCTATTTCATTTCACTTTGCGTCATTTCATTTTCAGATTTCATTTCATTATAAGTTTCATGTCATTTTAGCCATTTCATTTAATTTAATTTCATCTAACAAATTTCATTTCATTCTAAAGTCATTTCATTTTAGCCATTTTAAATGAAATTTCATTTCATTTAGGAAAACACTGCTCCAGACCGGACCGAAATCCGTACGGATTCTGGTTTTTGGAATGCAAATTTCTTAACAAGATACTTTCGCCAAAGGAACTTCTTACCAAAAAGATTTATTACCAAAAGTACCACTTACCAAAAACACATTTAGCAATGATGCTAAAGTGCGGTGCATAATTATACGAACACCCCTAATTTCGCGTGTTTGAAGATTTTTTGAAACAACTTTGAAAATTCATTATTGCCATGTGAAAGAGCATTGCAAAAAACGCTGTTTCCAGCCAAAAATTCAGATTTTGTATCAGTGCTACAAAACTTTTTTGCTGCGAATGCAAAAAATGGTGCATATTTTCGGTGCATATTTATACGAACACTTAGAACAAAGCACTATTTTCCGTTTTTTTATGTTATTTTTGTGCTTGTTCAGCATCCTATTTGTTATTATTAGTGTAATGCCTCGTGGGAAAAATCTTTTGAAACGTGAAAAAGGATTTCTCGTGC
>BBSZ01009783.1:0-10869 GCA_000981365.1 Subanguina moxae
TTCAGTATTTTCCGCAAAAGTTTGATTCGTAAAAAAAGCATTTCGAAAATGGGATGTTTCGCGAAATAGCTTTTCGAATTTGTAGTTTTTCGCAAAAAGGGATTTTCGTGACTTGTAAAATTATTTATAAATCTGCAAAAGCAATAGATATATAAACCTCTTTAAGCACGAAGAGCAAGAATAGGCAAAAAAATACAGTAGTGTAATATTCAACAGATAAACAAACGGTCGAAATATCAATCGAAATATAAATTTTGCGAAAACTACCATTTTCGAAAAAAAATTTCGCGAAAACTCCGTTTTTCGAAATTCTCGTTTTCGAAAACTACCTTTTTCGAAACACTTTTCGCCAAAACGTCATTTTGCCAATTTAAACGTTTGCCAAAAATATTTTTGCGAACCCAACAGTTGCGAAATTAGCCGATTTCGAAATCTAAAATTACCAACTAGTATACAGCCGCCTGTGAGTCTAGTCCACTAAAAACGTAGATCGCTTAGGTTAGATAACCCAACCAATAAATTCGTGACTGTTGTCTCATAGAAGTATGAGTGAGGTCTACAGTAACGGAAAAAAAGTTTTTGCCCACATTTTTTGTTTATTTATGCCTGTATTTCCTCCAAAGCTCTTTCTCAACACAGTTCTTTAAAACAAAATTTTTCCTTAAACACTCAGCTAGATTTTGAGCGCAAATTTTTGATTGTATGCTATGGTTTTAAATATTTCATAGCAGTTTTTCAAAATTGTGCATATTTTGGGGCAGAAAAAAGTCTTTGCCGATCTTTACTTTACGATGGTCTTTACGATCGAGCACTGGCCAAAATTGTCAAAGATGACCCGAAGAGGACGGCTAAAGATGTGACCAAGTATGCAAATGAGCGGCTTAGGCTTTCGCGTTTTGCTGTATAAAATGGCATAAAAATGTACTGAAACACCATTTTGGGCGACAGAGATATTCTATAGTTTAGCCAATAATAAAAAGATTATTTAGATGACCACACCACATTATGATTCAAGATTTGGAGCTCAATCCTACTGTTTTTATTCATGTTTTGCTAAATTTAAAGCAGTGGTTCGCCAATTTTTTTATATAGTATGAGAAGTTATTCTAGTCATGTGTACAAAGTTAACATCTAAATTATACTAACTCTGTTCCATGTAAAACAAAATTTTTGTGTTTTTAGTCAATATTTAAGGTTTCTCAAAAATATTAGTAATCTAATGTTACTATTAAAATTGAAAAATGTAAATAAGAGCAGAATTTTTTCCACACAATTTCCAACATAGGCGATTTGTTCTCTCTGGGAAATTCTTTGCGCACTGTCCGCCTTCTGACAACTCCACCGTTTGCATTCATCAAAAGCACCTAAATTCTACTGTTTGGAATCAAAGCAGCAACATTGGTTAAAGTCAGTGGCCGACAATGTCGTCCGAATCTCAAATCTCATCAATAACAATAGCATACAGCTAGATATTCTCTTTTTATTCTGAAAATTTTTTTCAAATAAACTAAGTCTTTTTACGCTGTTCTTTCTTGTCACTTAGTCTTTATAAAACTGTAGGTTAATTGATTATAATGAGTCATTATTAATGACTGTAAGTGTGAGTTATGGACTGGCTTCGCGTAATTGAAAAAAGAGGGGATTAAAATCTTTGAATTAATATACTTGCCCCTGATGTAAAATGAATACCAATTTTTGGGCTTAACCACCTTGTTTTTTAAGCTATACTTAAAATTAGCCATACCTTAGGATCTATAGTCAGTCATGGTAGCCAGCGGACTCATAACTTTTCCTCAAATTGTTCCCTGAGAGGCTATCGACGTTGGTGTAATGTTGAATGTTTTGATATTTATCTTTTTTTGAGCCATCATCTATTTTATCTTGAAAGCCAAATTTGAGTACTGGACTGTGATATGTGTAGATAAACTTTGCTTTTTGAATGTCTTAATTATTGATGAACAATGTCCAATTATGGAAAATTACAAAAATAAAAATTTAATGACTCCAATGTCTACAAAAAAAGGTTTGCAATCTTAAAGTCTTCATTCACCAAAAAACACATCATAACAGTGAAAATAACAAAAACTGGAAGCTAACACTCACGAGTACTGAGAACATTTGATTCTTTGAATCGAGGATATCTCAACCACTCCCGGAAACAAAGCTCTTAATGTCCTTCAGCAAGTTGACGTACTGCGAGTGCTCCTACAAATTTGAACCATTTTAGGGATAACCACGCAACATTTTTAAACAGCAATGAAACTCACGTAGTGCGTGGCAAAAGTAACCTCAAAACGACTATGAAATCGTTTTTCTTAAAATACTTTACCTACCAGCTGATTGCAAAAATCAGTTGTAAAACCACGCTCTTCCAAATATCGCAAAAACAACAACTCGTGAAGACCCTAAGTTGTTACTCACTTTTGCTCAACCAAAACTAGTACAAGAGAAAATACCGGATCGATAAATTTACCAGCCGAAGAGTAAATCTTGTCTTCAACACCCACGTCATCACCTTTGGCTGCCGGAGCGATATAGAATTCCTCTACTTGAACATCATCTAAAATAAAAGGTCTATTCCTAAAGATTCAAAACCACGCAAAAGCTGGGTTTAAAACCGAGACAAAAAAAATTCACTCACATTGGCCATCTTCAGTCTCAACCAGTTCCATCTCAAAGCATAAGCGTTTGCCACTTTTAGTGACTTCAATGCTAAAATGTGGACGAGAGACGGGAACAGCGTTTGGCTAAAGAATTAAGTATACCGTCAACTTCGTGTTTTGCAAGTTGCTATATTACCTCAGAATTTTCCTCCATATCAAACTCTTCATCTACGTCAACCGAATGGTTCACATTAAACACAACCAAAATGCTACAAAAAATGGACTAGCTAAACAACACATAAGGTTTCTGAAGACCTACTTTTCGTCTCCGTGAGTCTTACTGAGTCGGACTTCGGCACCATCAGTTGTGATATTAAAACCGGTAATCACAGGAGCCGCTGAACCACCGAGATTTTCCTGCTCAAGTTTCTTTTCAGCTTCAATCTCGTTCTCGAGAGCCTTTATCAGTTCCTGTTGGCCCGCAGATGCAAACCCTGTAAGTAGTAAAATTTGAGACTTGTACTTTTAACTTCACTAATGCTTTATATTGAACTTGATATTAGTAATGCTTTATATTAATAGATGTGGCAGTAACAAACTTGTTGCTGTGTTGGAGATCTGACGAGCAACAGCACACTGCATGAAACGCCCAACAGAAATGCTCCCATCTTTCTTTGCTGCCAAAGACTTGAGAGATTTCATTCCGAAGGAACGCAGAGAAGTACAACGACCTGACATCATTTTTCTTTCCTTTCAAGAAATTGCTAAAATTGCAAAAAATTTATAAGTACACAAACTTTAACATCCGAAGAGATTATTTTTGAAAAGTCAGAGCAAGGAAGCGGGATCAGAAATGTTATTTTTTTGAAGAACAATCGAGAAAACATTGAGCAACATATTTTGAAATTCTCAGTAATTTTGGGGAACTTTCCGCGTGAGACCGCAAATAATCTGAAGACTTTTTTTTGCTAACTACTCCAGCGGTGAGTAGTGAACTCGTTAACATATGCAATAAAGTAGGTCATAAGAAAAGTAGTCGGTTTTTTTAATCGTCTTTTTTGCCGTTGAAGAATTATTTTAGACAACCTTTTTTCGTTTTGCAGCTGAAACATTGTGCCTTTATTTCGTGTGCTTTTATAAAATAAAGCTCGAATACCATATTCTACGCTGCGTGCTATTCTGTTTTGATCTTGGTAAAAATGCCATTATAACAGCGAAAACAATTTGCGAGAGACATTCCAGGTTTGGCACCATCTTTTTGACTCAAAACCAGCCAGTTTTTTCGTCCGTAGAATTGCTAAATTGCCTGTAAGATATGAGAACGTCATTGATTGTGAAGAGGATTATTTTGTTGATTAAAATATCTTCTTTCAATAAAAAATGTTTTATTCAGACCGAGAGTCTCAGTATGACCTAATATAAATTTATTTTCGCATCCGTCATAAATAAGCTGTTTCAAGTTTTTTTCCTAAAAAAATTTATGGAAGGGATTCTTTTGCGGGGTCGAAAAACTATTTAACAACGTTGAGAATGTTAGACTAAATATTTTTATTTTTATTGCCTTAAAATTATTTCCTATTTTATATTTTCTGATTCTTTGTTTTATCCATAGTGATTTAGCTTTTATGCTAAATTTTTCCAGCGATGTGAAACCAATTTCAACTTTAGTCATTATTTTCCGCCTTGTCTTGCTATTTAAATCTACATAAACATCTTTTTTTCTCAGGTATGTCTGTCAACGCGTCTACAAGTCAAGGAGCAAGTGGCATTCGAGATTCACTTCAGCGGGCTATTGGTGGTGAAAATACAACTCGTAATTTGCTAGTGGGAGGAGCGGCTGCCCTTGCGGTTGGAGGAGTAGGCTATTACTATTACAAAGTAGCTTTTATAGATCAAAGTTTGCGTCAGTATCAAGAATATTGGTTTGTTTTAATTTCTAGAAAACTTATTCGGATGTTGCATCGTCAAGCAAACCTTTTGATCCTATATCCGTCGCTGAATTAAAAAAGAAGGAAGGAAACGAAGCATTCCGCTTGAAAAACTACGAAGGTAATAATGGTCGTCAATTTTACTCTGAGGCTTAATTTATCTTTTTAAAGAAGCGCTTAATGCATTCATCTGCGCTGTGGATGCTATCAAATCACAAAAAATTGGTCAAACAGTGGCTCACCTGGGTGCTCTTGATGCCCAGAAGAAAAGGACTGGTATGGATTTGCTGTCCAATTGCTACAACAATATGGCTGCCTGCTACGAAAATATTGTTAGTTGCGATTTTTTTCTTCGGTTCTGCAATTTCAGTTAAGGGTGATCATGAGAATTGCGTAAAGTACTGCTCGATGGCCATTGATTTGAATCCTAAATATTGGAAAGCCATTAATCGACGGTCCAGAGCGCTTGCCAAGCTGCAGAAATACCGTGAAGCATTAGGAGGTTGGGTTTGACTTTGTCCTTGTGATGCTAATTTTTTGGGTTTCTATCGTACAGATCTCTTCGAAGCTCTTAATTTGAAAGATCTGACTGAGCAGCAACTAGCGTCCATCGTACTTCTTTTGTTGATATCTTTGAAAGTTTTCATTTCAAAATTTTTAGTATCAAGAAAGGGAGCGCTTATCGCAGTTGATTGTCAAGCCGGAAATTGACGCTACTATTGAGGTTGGTGTTGATCACTAGTAGTGTGGATTCATGTTCTTTATGCGGACCCCAGCTAAATTAATTTATTAGTCTTGCCCATCCTTCCGGCTACTCGAGCCTGTATGAATGTACATCCAATGAAACTTTATTTTGGCAGCGTAATCCTATTTCTGATTGACTTGTGCTGTTAATGTTTTGCAAATAGTTAGTTTTTGCAAGCAGTTAGGAAACATTTTTGGAAATAATTGTGCGGAGGTCCGTATAACGAACTAGAACATCGATATGTTTTGTTCTTGCCAACTCTCCTATTTAGGGGATGGAGAACACTTACAAGCCCATTCCGCAGTATGTGATAGCAAATTGGATATGGTATTCGGTAACAAAAGATCCGCTAGTTTTGCGCGCTGAAAAGCTGAATCCGAAAATGATTTACACCGGTGTGGATGCTGCCTTGGTTCAGTTGAAGAAGGCCGAGTATGGTAAAGAAAGCGAAACCTACTTTACTTTACTGTTGTTTTTTTTTATTTCTAGATCAGGTGTTGCCAGTGGCTTTCGAGCTACTTGAAGACAATTCTTTGAGCAAATTGGAATTAGCGCAGTCTGCTCTGCTTGTTTGTCGTTTTTTACATCTACACAATCAGACATGTGCTTACTTATTTTATCATTCGCTTGTAATAACTTTTTCTTCTTTAGCTGATGCTCGTGATCATACTAAGACGTTTGACGCTATTTGGGAGAGCCTGGGTGCGTTAAATCTCTAAAATTTTGAACTCAAAGATTTTGGAAGCAATTTGGTATTTAGACGAAGAGACGAAGGCAGATTGCAAAGACTTAAAGGTTGCATACTTATGCTTGCGGATCAGTATTGCTGAAAACAATGCTGAAGCGATTGTTAATGTGGAACAGGGTAGTCTGCTTGATGGATAGATTTTTAAAAATGTTTTTTTCAAGCTTTGGCTTTGGATCCTGAAAATGCTGATCCTTTGATGGCTCTTGGACTTCGCTACATGGAACAGGAAGCTGAATCAGAGGGTTAGTCATGCTAAGAAAACATTTTTGAAAATGAAAAAGCTTTTAAGCTCTGGATGCTTTTAACAAGGCTTTGCTGGTGGATCCCGCTCATCCTTTTACTAAGTAATGTCACCGCATCCGCTGGGGTTATTGGGAGATGAATTTAGTATGTTGTAGGTTCTATGTTCTATACTTGAAATTTGTGGATGCTTGTAAAAATCAGCGTATCAATGAAGTGCATGGCTGTATATACCAATTCGATCAGGCGCTTGCGGAAGTGGCCAGTCCTCCTGTTTTTGCACTACTTTTTTTCGTAAAGGTTGGCATAATTTAAATTTTTTTTTATATTCAGTGTACAAAATATTCTTCCAGGTTTGTGTCTTGTCAAATAACACGGAGTTGGCGTTGGCTACTGCGAAAAAGGCCATAATTGCTCAGCCCAAAAATGCTTACGCTCTTTCTTTACATGCGTATGTCTACGTGTCTTGCCGCCCTTTGAAGAAAACTGATTTTTAGACTAGTTGACACAGAACCTACAGAGAGAATGGAATTGTGTTTGGATCGACTTCAAAAAAATATGGACAAAGTCCTGGAAGCTGATCCAAATTATTGGGAGCCTTATAGGTTGGTCGTTTACAGTGTGCCCCTAATTTTGTATGTTCATAATTTTTTTTGAGAACTCTTGCGAGAATGTCATTAGAAAGGTTTTATTTTCTCAATAGTCTAAAAATCATTTTTGCAGTAACAGTAATGTTTTAGAGGCAAAGCGGATGAAAAGGAGAGGTGCAAGGTATTGCCGTTCTATGACAAAGCGGTTGCCTTGGCTCGTCGCCGTGAAGAATTTGACATTTTGCTCAAGGACAAGCTATGGGCTGAATTTGAACTTGAGCTACAGGAAAAAGACACGCAAAAAAAAAAATTCCATCCGATTCGGTGAATGGAACAAAAGTTACTTTATGTGGTGATAATTAAATTGCGTATTGAGTGTGTTAAAAATGTAGTTTTTCGTAGCGTTGGCATGCGAGGGAGCAAAGTCGTGAGTGTTTTCGCAATTTTGCACACATGTAAATGAGAGCATGGGCAAAAAGTCTGTTTGATGTAGTCGCTGTATTTTCTCTAAATAATTTTCTTTGGAGAGACGGCTGTGTCCAATGTGCACTGCTTCGGCTATTTCTTGGTGGAGTCGGAGAAGTTGCACAGGAAGGAGTCCCACACTAGCAAATACTTTAGGAAGAAAGAGAAAAGCAATCATTGCAATTATTGACTTAATATAAGTAAGACGTCTTAGGATGCGGCTTTGTTAGAAAGAATACGGCATTTGCAAAATTTACTGTGTCTACAAAACAGTAAGTTTGAGCTGAAGATCGTAGGCTGCAGCGTGGTCACACATGGTTGTAATCTGAAACAACAGGTTGTGTGGAAAAAGCTGACAAGATGGGTGATCGGTCGCGTGTGGCAGTTGGAAGTGAGAACTTTGTTTTGCATGTGTTTGGCGCTCTCTGACAATTTCGTCGGCTAATGATTTCAAGCTAGTGCGTTCACAAGGCTAAGTTCACGAGGATTAAGTCACGGGGTTTAAATCTCTACTCAGGGTAAATATTTTGTTTTCTCGAAAGCTCGTGAATTCTTGCATATATACCCTACAGGTTTCTCGCGCCTTATTCTCCCAGATGTCAACGCTAGTGTTTCGTGTTATTTTAAAATAAAGTATGTTGACCTAACGATCTCGTTCTCATCCATATAATGTATCTAATTGTGTCAACAATTTTCTTTTAAAATATTGAGGTGCTAGGATTTCAACATGGAATAGATACACACATAAAGGATGGGATCGTGGTCCTGCTATTTTAAACTAAAAGTGGAGTCCTGGTCCTAGTTTTTAGGCAAATCTTGGCATAAATTTCACTTATTTTTATAAAAGAAGAATCGAAATTTTTGACATAGTGTACTGGCGAAATAGCGCAATTTTAGCGTTGAAGTATTCATTATTCTTTATTCGTTTAGCTTTTGTGAGTAAGGTTTAGCCTCCCGCGGCCTCCCATCCCGTAATTTTTTTAAAACTCATACTAAATCATACTAAAAAAAAATCCTCCCATGATAAATTTTTCGCTAACATCTCTCCTGCTAGCGATTTTACGGAGGGAGCTCAACCCTACTCAGGATCCTGTACGGCATTTTGTTTTTAAAATTCTGGCCCACGATACTTTTGTGACCGAAATCGTCATCTACAGTAGCGGAAAAAAGTTTTTGCCCAACACATTTAGCAGCTCATTTATCCAGGAATCTTCCTTCAAAATAACAAATTCTAACAACTTCAAACGAGCCTTTTTCAAAATTTACGGTTTTTTCGACGGTTTGGCAGCAAGCAGTTGGCACGTCTAAAGATAATCGTAAGAAAAACATTTTTCACCAAAATTAATACTTACTTGGGAATATTCCTGGCTGTGCGAGCTGTTATTCCCAGCTTAAGCCGCTCATTTGCATACTTGGTTACATCTGTAGCCGTCTTCTTTCCTTCTTCAGGAGAAGGAATTCATATGAGGACACAAATTTGAAGGCTATTCACCCATCTCCGTTACTACAGTAGCGGAAAAAAGTCTAAAAAATTTTGTTTGAAAGAAATGTGCCAAGAAAGAACTTTGGAGGAAATACATGCATAAATAAACAAAAAATGTGCTTGGGCAAAGACTTTTTTCCGCTACTGTAAACCACATTGTGCCTCCAGATGCATTATCTGATCAAGAGCATTGCTCGGATTCATCTTGCAGGTAAGTGTGTGCGCGCATATTTAACTCTCAAGCCTCCGTCGCCTTCTTACGGGGAGATGGGGATTTGGAGTTAGGGTACACACAGAAACATTCCTGAGACACAAATCACTCGAAAATAGCTCTGTTCTGTTTATCTCATGAGAATGGCTGAAAGACAGATTAAAAAAAGAAAAGTAAAGACAATGAATAAAAATAATAAATTATGAAGATCTTAGAAAACATGTTTTTTCAGAAATGTTTTTTTTTGCTCCACCCTATACTTACTCGTTTGCTAGCGGTCGATTTGATCTTCTTTGCATTGGGCCAAGACCGTATGTAAAAGGTGTGGTGCTTGTAATTTAGTTGATCACCTCAACCACCGTCTTCGTAGCATCTTCAGGCTTCCCGAGACACGCAAACTTTGAACCTCATTTTCATTGTTTATATAAGTTCTAATAAGTATTTTTGGTACTAGTATGGCTAGAGTTTGAAATAATTCTTGCTACGAATTCAATGGTTGTGCAGTTTTACTACAGTTCTTACGTATCGTTTTATATTATACAGCCCACAAAAAGATTGTCTTTTTAGTTGGAAAATTAATAAAACATTGTGATAGATTTAAAAAATTTCTATACAAAATTGGCACTGAGATCAGATACAATTTAAACCCGACAACCAGACAATAGAAAGATTTTAAACAAAACTTAATTATATACTTTTTGATCGAAAACCAACGATTCCGGGTATTCCACTACAAACTTTTTGTTGGTAGGAAATGTAGCGCTGACCAAAAAACTCTATCAGATATCTCTCTTCCTCATAAATCCTGTCCTCAAAAAACTTGTAGGTCACGTAGGCGTATATGAAGATGCATATCGGGTTGCACAGGATTATCTGGTAAAAAAGAAATTTCCTAGATTAACCGTACAATTCAGTTACCTGTGTGCCCACCGACCAAAGCAGCCACCCAAGGTAACCAGGATGTCTGCACAAGCCATATACTCCTTTGGTCACCAACACATGATTCTTCTGTTTTCGAATGGCGATCTAAAGAAGAAAGATTCAGTATTATCTAAATATTGAATAGTTATCATCTATATGAAACCTGGTGAGTAAATCCAGCCGAGGCGTGACACATCTATATATAAACCATAATGTTAATGGCAAGAATTGAATACTTTGAATGCCTTACTCCAAGCTTTCGCAAAACTTCACCAGTAATTGTCATTGTCAAGCCTATGAGACTAAACCATGGGTAATAGAAGTCTAAACATCAAAAGGTTGATATCATATGCGATATCCATGCTTTACCAAAAAGTAATAAAGTGCTTACTTGGAAAAAGAAATGCTTCAATAGTAAATTCCAGCCAAGAAGAAGATGCGGCTACCCAGTAGGCGGTGGAATGGTTGAGAAGGAAGGATTCCGGCTTCAGACTATCAATGTTTGTCAAACCTAACACCTTTTTTTATATCCACACTTTCACATGACTATTTAGACCAACCTGTTACAAAAAACTCGGAAAAATGGAAGACACAAAAGACATAGGCATACAGACAGAAAAATTGTAGTGGAGGGTTTTTTAGTCCATAGTTCAGTCCAACGGAAATACTTGATCCACAAATAGCTCCGAGAATAAAGGCTTGGCAAGTGAACTGAAATGGCTTTGCCATGAGTTGTCGATTTGAGGTTTTGAGGTCAAAAAGATACGCAGGAGCTCCAAGAAAATAATGAAGTACCGTATTTCCTCTAATAGCTCCCCCTGCTCTAATAACTCCCCCCCCCTTAGAAGGCATCCAAAAAATAACTCCCCCCGCTCTAATAACTCCCCCCCCCTGTTCTGTGCAAATAGTCTTTTTATACAAAAATTTTCAGTTTG
>BBSZ01009784.1:0-21975 GCA_000981365.1 Subanguina moxae
TAATCAAAGTGTTACCGATATGGACATTCCTCTCCACGTGTGCATTCGCCTTTAACAAAGAAGGAGCAGATATGCGGCAGGTTACGATTGTAGTACGGTTGGTTTCTAGCAAGCTTCTTAAGCAGAGGATTGGTGGCGGCATCCGCAATCTGAGCTATCTGAGCACCCGGAACAGTTCCATCAGTTTGCGCCAAAGCTCGATCGGCATTTTGGATGAAGTAGTCGCGATTGGCCCCGTGTTTCGGCATGTCATCTAAAATTCAATAATCACATTTACTGAGCAACTCAAAGCGTTCCCTCTAATACGCATGCAGCGCGCTTACTAGTTAAACCCAATAAAAAACTGAAAATTTTTTGGATGAAAAATTTAAATCTATGAGTTCTCAAGCAAAATAGAACAAGTGAAATCGGAGAGTTAGAAAGGTTAAGGTTAAGTTAGGCCATGAAATACTACTACGAGTGGAAATAACCAAAACTTGGATAAGCGTGCTTCTTTCTCGTTTATCAATACGCTCTTTTGGGCTACTTCAAAATTTTTGATTGACGCAAAAAAGCTTAATAATAGAGGAAAGAGAAAGTTTACCGAGTGCATCCAAATGTGCAATATTATCAGTCTGCGATGGTAATGGCCTATTAAACAGCGATGCAAAATATTATTTATGCTCTTGAACATAGATCGTCAAAGTATAGAGCGTGCTATTTAGTGCAGCAACTTCCATTGGAATACATAAATTAAACAAAATCGCACCTTTGATCGCTAACGCATGATCACGAACTTGCACAGGCAGACCTACAAATTAATAACTTATTGTTTCCACTGCTGCCTCAAGTAAAAATTGCCATATTCGAGATCAAGTAAGCAAGTTTGACAAACATTCTTCAGCTTAGCGCACGTTTGACATATTTCGGTCTTCTTATAGCGTGCTCCTTTGCCTGGCATCCAACGAAAGGTCGTAAACGGCCGCTCACAGATTTTGCACTCTCCACCATGCGTATCTTTGGACTAAAAAAGAAGGATGTTATAAATGCAGAGATGAGAATGTGATACCATCCGAAGATAAGGATTGTTGCCCAGACATGTCTCGCAAAGGATTGGAAACTCCTGTAAAAAATAAGTATGAAAAACGATTATGATTAGTGGGAAAATAACAAATAACTCACGGCATCTTCAAAAGTTTTACGATTATAAGTGTATGAATCTTTTGACATCGACATGCTGAACTAGAAGCGAAAAGATCTTGAACTTTTACTCGACAGCTGTAATTCAGACGAATAAATTTTTCAAAAGCAATATTGTTCACAGAAATTTAAAGAAAAACCCTTTTCCTTGGATCAGAACTGCTTTTGCATCACATATACTTTTTTGTAATTTGTTATTATAAACCTTGATTTAATGTATTGTGAACTTTTCTAATAAATTCTTATCTATAAATACATTAAATTAAATACATCACTAATTTCTGTGATTCAATAAAGAAATGCTGAATGACAGGAGAGTATGCGAGTGGTTTAAGAATTATAAGAGGGGAGGACTAATAGAGGGGGGAGGATTAATAGAGGGGGAAGATTATTATTTTTCGACCACTCCGTAGATGGGAAGATTATTAGAGGGGGAGGATTAACAGAGGTTATACGGTATGTGATGCAAAAACAGATCTAATACAAGAGAAAAAGTACCATGCAAATTTAAACCAGTATTTTCAAAACTCAGAGCCTCTTTTTGCTTCGCCTGGACTAAAATTACCATGTACAGGGTGTTTCAAATTTTTCTAACACTTTTAAAGGGCTGTAACTTTTTACTGTAACCGAATTTCGAAATTCTGTAACGCAGATCGACTCAGTTTTTGTCAAAAACTTTTTGATGACAAATTTTTTGGCATATCACGCTCAAAAAAATTTTTGTGGTCAAAATTTTGAAAAATTGCCTTGGTCCCCCCTGTGGATTGTAAAATTGGGAAATTTTAAACATCGATTAATTGACTTTTTTCCTTGAATTTACGCCGGTAAAAGGTAACTTTTCATAACATAACAACAAATCAGTTCCCATAAGTTTGCTCAACACTCTTTCCCTTTACTTCGAGACATCTTTCCAGCCGGCGTACATAGGAGTCAATTGATCGGAGCACCATCTGTCTCGAAAGTTACGGCCCTTTAAAAGTGTTAGAAAAATTTGAAACACCCTGTAATAAAGTGCGAGTTTAGCACTTTATTCGCTTTATTATCACGTTTTTTGTGGTAACTCGACAGTTTTTTTTAAGAAATCTTTTTACAGATCTTTTTCCAGCTGAACCAATTGATGAACAAAATTAGACAAATTAGACAAAAAACCTAAAAAAAAATAACCATTATAGATAAATTTTAGTCCAGACGAGGCAAAAAAGGCTCTGAGTTTTAAAAACACTGGTTTAGACACCAAGACACACATAAAAGGTAAGCAGACAAATGAGATAAAAAGGTGAGAGGGCATAAATATAGACGACAAACAAATTGGCGAACTGTTTCAGGGTTTTGAGCAGATTTAAAAAGCAAAATTGGGCGGACAAGGACAAAATCCCCTCGAGGAAAAAAAACAACATCCCTCAGCCGAAATCCCCTCGGGGTTAAAACCTTGGCCGACATACAGTGCGTATCTTATCGGGTGAAGCAAAAGTTCGTACGAAAATTTAAATCTTATTTTTAATGATAAAATGTACTCTTTCCCACGAAGTGTTTGGTACCATTGAATAGCCCTTTTTCTCTTCTTTCATTTCATATATAATGGATGCAGCTCTATCGCATCGGGCAGTCGAAACTCAGCAATGGATTCAACAGAACTTTCCGGACTCGATCAGTGTCGACAATCAT
Organism: Subanguina moxae; assembly: GCA_000981365.1. Classification (NCBI taxonomy): domain Eukaryota; kingdom Metazoa; phylum Nematoda; class Chromadorea; order Rhabditida; family Anguinidae; genus Subanguina; species Subanguina moxae. Next base: position 2,845 of record BBSZ01009784.1, read on the forward strand.
TGGACTCGGGACAATGGAGGGTGGCCACCAAATTTCGCTGAAGGAAACGTGATGGACCACTTTGTTTGGCCAGAACTGGAGAAGAGATCGTGCTCAAAGCCTCAGCGAACAATCGCTGATCTCAAAAAGTCTTTTTTTTTTTTTATTTTTTTTTTTTAAGTCTTTGTTGCAAAGAGAATGGAGACGTCTTCCACTGGATATGATAAAGAAAGCAATTGATAAATTTTCAAAACGTCTCCGTTATTGTATAGCGGCCGAAGGTGGCCATTTTGATCATTTGTTGAAATAAATTTATATAACATTTAAAAGCTTTTTGTCTGCTCTTTAAAATGGTACCAAACACTTCATGGGAAGGGTAAAAAAGTAAGGTTTAAATTTTTGTACGAACTTTTGCCTCACCCGATACAGTTGAACTTCGATAACACGTTACCCCAAAAAGCTCGATCTACTGCTGGGTCCAATCATTTTTTTAACTCATTTTTCGACATCTTTTGCTAATTTCGATATTAATGTTTGCAAGGTAAAAAATCGTAAGGATTCTGAATGTGCCAGTCGTTTTTACACAACTCAACAATTTCGCCTTTAAAAAATTTACTGTTGGCAATAATTCACTGACGGCAATAATTAGAAAATACAGCACTTTATTAATTATTTTAAAGCAACAGATTATAGATTTCTAAGGCGTTATCCTTTACCTATAGTCAATGTCTGTACGGCACCTATAGCTTGGTAAAAGACATGATAAATAATATAGTACACAATGATTCTATGTGCTATTTCTTTTATCACCCAAAGGACAAGACTATACATAATGTGTGGCCAGGTAAGCTATCTGATTTTTTAAAGCTTCTTAGCTATTAGGTGGTCTGTTACATTTTTCAAAAAGTTAGCTTGGTCCTTTTATGCTTTTGATTTTTTTCTTTTAGTCCAAACCCTTTAAAATTTGCTAGAATACAGTGGCCCCTTCTCCTCCCTTATACAGCCCTGAAACCCTTTAAAATAGTCTTTTTGTATGTTTTTTTTTGGCATAAATTATACTTAAAAATGGTTTTTAAGCACTTAAAAAAAATCGATTGGGGATGGGGTATAACTTGGGGTATTGCGGGAGAGGTATAGGGGTATAAAGTATGCTGAATATAAGATAAAACTGAAGAAATGTCGGTATGACTATTTGACGCTGCTTGGTTGTACCCCCTCCCCCCGTAATTGCTACCCGTTTATTCTTGATTAGCTTCAAAAAAAGTTTATATGGTATGAAGAAATGGTGGAGCGAGTATTCATCAAAGTTCTCACGGTGGGCACTGGCATGATAACTGTATCTGCAATTTTTTGCCATGTAAATTTCTTGGCTAGGTTGGTGGAAAAAAGGGTGAAACCGTCAATAAAACATTAAAAACGACCACTTTTTAAAAAACTTGTGTGCGCAGCTCTTTACCCACTGATTTTTCGAGAAAAATAAATTGATATCTGTTTAAAAGCTATCTAGGAGCCTAGGGATTTCAAAATTACCAATTTTTGAGCCTAACCCTGGCCCCGTAAACAACAGATTTCAATTTGAGGCAAAGCCAATATAAAGTTAATTTATTTACGCAAAGAAATATTTCACACATCTCAATTACGGAAAGCTACCCGTAAAACAAAATCTGACTCAAACAAGATGGAATCAAGCAAAGTTCATGTAAGTGTACTGCTATTTGTAATGTCAAAAAAAGAAAAAGAAAATTATGTTTATTTCTACAAATGAGTGTGTTGCGAAGGAAGATGCAGAGTGTGCAGGGAACTTTTGGTACTAGCGCTCCTACAATCCTTGGCTCGGTCGGCACCCATTGAAACAGACCTTTTGATGGTGCCATTCATCGATTCTTCTGCTCCATTTCTAACAGGCAAGTTGGCATTGGAAGAGAGTATGAGAGCAGCCATCCATTCTGCATGGTCTGACTCATTAGAACAGTTCACTAAGTATTGGCGATTCATATGACGAATGGAGAAGGCCAGCTTTTCGATAGGAGTCACCTCACAACCTGCCATTGGCAGCATTGCTAGAGCACACTCGTCCTGGAAAAAATATTTAAAAAATATTTATGATTCTACATAGAAAAAAATTACGAGTTTATGACGCAAACATTATGTAAACCTAACTTTTGAAGTTAGAATTTAGCAAGTGATAGCTTATTTGATAGCCGGTGAAACAGGGAATATTAAAACTTTTATGTCTTTCGAAAAATTTCTGAAGTGATCATGAACTTGGATTTTGAACCGCTGTGAACTCCTTTTTGACGTTTGCGCATTAATGGTTTAAATATTTGTACCTTTTCATTTTTGTAGGAGTAGAGACAGAAGTTTGTGCGTAGGACAAAATAGCGTTTAAGACATCTGGAAGAGGGGCCACGGAAGCTCACATAGCTGGCTTTGATGACATCACCGCCCTGAGCTGCAGTAGCCAACAGGTTGCGGCGTGCAGGTGCGCCGGACAGGCCATCAGAGTAGGATCTGCTTCCGTCCTACAAAATGGTAGGGAATTTAGATAGTAAGTTTTCGACAAACTTCGTTTAAAAGAATCGTTTGACACCAGAACCGCTTAGTTAAGACTCAAACCAAAATAACATTTAAAAATAATTATTGACACTGTCAAAAGTTTTCAATATTTGCTTTGCTTTACGATGAAAAATTATATATTTTTCAGACTGCAATCTAGAGACACAAACAGGGTTCGTTATATAATAAACATGCTAAAATGAAGTCGCCTATGGAGTTTTTTCCGCTACTGTATACTTTGACGAGTGATTTGAATTTGAGCAGTTACTCCCATTTTGGTACACGGTAAATTGCGGGTTGCCAAAATCGGGCCGGACAAAATCGGGCCAGCCCATACAATTAATTAATATGTTCATTCTACTATTTTTTAAGTCAGCTTCTTGTGTTCAATCTTGCTGATCATAGTCGCTGGTCTATTTTTATAAAGTGATTCACCTATTTTTTTAAGACTTCAGTTCCATGATTGCAAACAAGGGAAAGCCGCAGGTGTGTGGGCACGCTTCATCCCATGATTTCGTTGCGGCCGTTTTTTCGCAGCGCCATGATTTTTTTGGCCATGGACGGCTGACCTGGTTTTCAAAATTTATTTTCCTTGTTCGGTTTGTGTTGCAAAGAACCTTCACAAGTTTAGGTGTTTCTCCATGCACCAAACGAACCAAGTGGATGTCCACTTGGTTTGAATTTTTTTTCTTACTTTTAGGCTCTCAAATTATTATTTTTTGTATTAATTAGGGTATTCTAAAGAAGATTTGACAGAGTTAAAACACCGTCTTACGCAATGCTTTTGTAGTGCTTTGGAAAAGTCGAAAAAAAATCTATAAAACGGTAATCCACCCTTGTCAAGCCTTCTTTAGGCTTAAGAATAGTACAGGAAAAAGAATTTGAGTGCCTAAAAGTAAGAAAAAAAAATTCACACCAAGGGGACATCCACTTGGTTCGTTTGGTGCATGGAGAAACAGCTCAACTTATGAAGGTTCCTTGCAACACAAACCGCAACAGGGAAAAAAGGGGGCTAAAGTGTAATAGAAAAAAAGTTTTGCAACTAAGCCTTGGGCTTAGGGTTGGCCAGCGCATGTTAGCCGTGAACAGAAGAGAGAAAACAAAGCTTTAGGAAAAATAAATAAAATATGACTGAGAATAAAGACTACCACTTTGCTGCGATTCCAAAAGCCCGGATGAATGTTCTGGCCCGATTTTGTCCTACCCGATTTTGTCCTACCCGATTTTGTCCAGCCCGATTTTGTCCGACCCGATTTTGGCGACCCGTAATTTACCCGCAATCCACATTTTAGCTTTTGTCTTCCAAAAACTTTTATCGCATGTTTGATGCTGTAGAAAATGGTTTACCTCATGTCTAATGCAGTCCAAGCAAGTTCTGTTCTGTTTTTTGAAGCTTCCAAAACACCCCTTGCAGTACCTCCTATTACACTTTACACAAACATAACCACGGAACGCCCACCTCAAAAAAGCAAATGTCAATAATTTATTTTAGGGTTGTACAATGAAGAATTCTCCGGAGAATTCTCGGCAACCAAACTTTCTCGACGATCCTTTCTTCAAGCAGCTTGTGAACAAGTTGAAGTCGTCTTACAAGCCATCAAGTTGGCATTACAAATATGCGAAGGTTCTGATTCCGAGCCTTGAAGATTCTCGCAGTAAGGTTTGTGTTTTTCAAAGCTAATATATGTTTACCTTTATGTTCGAGGCCGATTACTTGGCAATCTCATCGGATGGCTGGATTTCGTTTATATTTATCCAAATTTTCGGGGAGTTCTCTAGAAATATTTGGAGAATTCTCTGATTTTTATTTCTCCGGAGAAAACAGCACAACCCTAATTTATTCTCACTTTTTAGAAAACATACCAAGCCATTTCTCCATCACATTTGGCACAACTTTTGTTTTGTTCACTAGCTCTCGGTGAAGTTATGTTGTTAATCTAAAAATATTTGGCTGTTTTATTTAATGATATTATTAAAAAATAAAGAAGTTTACCGCAGGAGAAGCAGAGAAGTTGTTTCGTCGACTTTGCACCTCTCCTATGACTCCCCATACAGTTTCAAACAACTCGTTTTTCTCGGTCTGCGAGTTGCAAAACAGTTCCACACATCGAGAAGGGCCAGAAGAGCTGTCGGAGCCACGCAAGTAGAAGGAATGTTCTCGCTCGAAGTTGTCTCCTTCGCATATCTACAAGTGGAGATTAAATAATATGAGGTGAATCAAGAATTTCTACCACTTTGAAACGATAATAACTCTTGCTAAAGGGCGTTTTTCGAAAAAGTGTTAGACAATCCGACTCAAAGAATATATATTTTTTTGGCATATCACACACAAGTTTTTTGCCGGAAATCGCATTGGTCTAAAACATAAGAAGGCGAAGTACCTGTGTGAAGAAAGCATCGAAAACGGCTCTAAGCTTATATTTGCTGCCAATACCAATAGATCTCTCACTAGCCAGCAAAAATAGGTCATTGAACACAAATAATATACGTTCTTCAGTCTTGTTGGTAGAGGAAGAAACTTTGGTTAGCCTGGCTTTGGTCAGCAATTCTCTGCTAGGAGACACTAACGACACTGAATTGCCCAACTGCTCTTGCACTTCCAACACATTTCGATAGCGATCCTATAGAGTGAAAACGATTTTTGTTGTAATAATATAGGATGGTCCAAAAGTTTGTATTTTTTTTTTCTAAAACTTGCGGACAAAAAAATTGAGTGGTTCTATTAAAACACTTGAAAAAGAATTAACAATAAATGAAGGAAAAACTTGTAAAGTGTAACCGAAAGAGGAAAGTCAAGACTACAAAATGATATGTAACCTAGTATTCTTATCAGTTTCAATTCTAAACATGTGTTAAAAAAGGGTACAAACTTTTGAACCACCCTGTAAAACTTAAAAGAAGGAGCTAACCAATTTTCGCATCATCTCATTGGCATGTGAGGCAGCCTCTAGGACTAGCGACAAAGCAGAATCTGTATCAGCATAGTCAAAGTCGGACTCTCTCAAGTTTTTCTGATATTCCTGAAATAAGATGGAGAAACAACTAAGAAATACCGGTTAATATTTTTCAAAGAAATTACTTTAAGCAAGAGCTGGTAACGCATCACCCTTTGCACCGGACAAATCAAATGGGAAACCAACGAGAGATTCTCACATTCCGCAGTTTGCTGAAAGAAGTTAGTCGAAAATAGCGAAAATAAAGTCTAGAAAAATGCAACAAACCTCAATTTTGCGAACTATCTCTTCAAAGTGTTTCTTTTTACGCATAACCTCTTCGAACATAAGTGTGGCTCGTTTGTAGTTGTTGGTGTATTCGGAGTACATTTTGAGGAAAGGAGCTTGTTTCTTCAGTACATCTGATATCCTTAAAAAAATTTTTGTGATTGTAGTTTAAGCCAATGTTTCCGAAATTCATACTCAAACTAAACCTGAATTTATTAAACTCTATCAGATTTTTTTCAAAATTTCTCAGTACACCCTCCAATTTTCATGGATATGACCGTGGATCAACTTTTAAATTACATCAGACGGTCTTTACAGAATCTCAAAATGTGGAGTATTTGCCTGGATATGATTATTATTAGACTTAAACTCAAGTTGGATTTGGCACAGGACCTCCATATAGAAAACACGATTTTATCAAAGAAACATTTTAAAGTTGAAAATGGCGGAAAAGGCCCAAAAATCGAGAAATGACTACGCACCATTAACTTGTTTTGCAAAAAAAAATTCACCTTTTAGTAGACTGCCACTCTCTGTGTCTATCCATCAGCTGAGGCAATAAATGCTGATTGTGGAATTGGTAGAGACTAGAAATGTTGGCAAACATCACACCTAATTGTCGTTTGTCCAGTACTTTGTCCCTCTCCAAGTCTTCACGAAACTAAATTCAAACCAAATGTAATTGGTGACTGATTATAGGTTTTTTGATCCAAGGTTTGCTACTGATATATCAAAAACATGCTTTTTGCTCGGTGGCCTGGGGCCAATTTTACTAACTGCAAATTTGCAAAGTGGATTTCAGTTTTACTAAGAATTTTCGAAAGATGCAAATTCTTAGTAAAATTGCAATATGAAAAATTTGCAATTGTCACTTTGCAACTTTGATTTTTCATGCTTGATTTCTCATGCTCATCCACTTCTTGTGGTCTTTTTTACATGGTCTTAGGCTAATTTTTTTGTGCTTGAAATTCCTGGATGCCTGTTTATTCTTGCTCGTTTTCTCTGTTTCGGTTTTTCTTATAAAGGACTCTCACAAATTTAGGTGTTTGTCCATGCACCAGCCAATACAAGTGAATTTCCGCTTGGTGTAATTTTTTTCATGCTTTCAGGCTCCGAAATAATTTTTTCTGCATTAATTACACCTAAACTTGTGGGAGTTCCTTTCAAGATAAATCCAAACAAGGGAAAAAAGGAATAAGAAACAAACATGTAGGCATCTTAAGCTCAAAAATTAGCCTAAGACCAAGTAAAAAGACCACAAGAAGTGGATGGGAATGAGAAAATAATCATAGGAAATCAAAGTTACAAAGTGCACAAGGGTAGGGGTAGAAGCAGAAAAAAGTTCAAAGTGCAAATTTTGCAGTTAGTAAAGTTAGCCCAAGTTTGTGCTCTTTCCCCCAACCTCATGGTATGGATGGGTATAGCCGAAATCACAAAAACCAAGCAAAAATTGTTAAGAAAAAAGAATTTTTTTATTTTGTTTTTAGTTATTTTTTGCAATTTCTTCACGACTAATGTCTTTGAGCATGTTTTTTACTCATTTTAGGCCATATTGATGGCTAGAGCGAGTTTTTTGGCAGGAGGCACCAAACAAAATCCAAAAATATTTTAAATTTGCAAAACTTAATGTCGACATGAAAAAAGCAAAACTGAAAACAGTTCCGCTTTGTCGACCTCAGAAGTAGATCAATCGTGAAGAGTTTGCAGCAGAATACTACCCACATACCTTATCCAATAAAGCTAACTTCTGAACATATCTACTCTCTGACTCCACCAGTTCGTTCACAGCATGCCAAGCCTTTTCCCATCGTTTCATCGGTTCTATATTCAGCTTGGGAATCCCTCTAGAACCATGGATGACCAGGGCAGAAACTGTGTCCGGAATTTCTGACAGACTGCAAATAATTTTTTTGGCACATTAAACTATCCAAGAAGGATTTCTAAAATTTGCCCTGATCTGCTGATTCGGCTGGTCGAGTCACTGCCATCTTCCAATTCATTCTCTTCTTCTGACAAGTCTTCATCGGCGTTGTCATTGAGTCGAATGCAAAAGCCACCTTCTGGTCCAGCGTATTCCTACAAATTGAACATAACTTTTTTTAATTAAATGGAAAAAACAAACAAAGCCAACCATAAAGGCTCGAAAATTGGACTTGCAGTCCTGCCGAACACCGTTCAAGAAAGTCTCTTGACGAGTGTAGTGTGAACTGAAAATAAAAGCGCAATTAATTAAGAGATTACACTCGCTCAATTAATTGTATGTAATTACACCAGAAAATAGGAGGGATTAAACAAAAAACGAGAAAACTCAATTCTAATTATTTTAGACACCGAACAGGCTCATAGGAGCAATGGACAAGTAAAAAAACGAGAAAAAAATATGTCAAAAAACCACGGATTTGAAATGCCGTTTGGCCCGATTTTTGGTGACCCGCAATTTACCGTATACCATTTAACAAACCCCCTCGCTTCAAATGCAACTTCCACAAAATACAAATATTTATTGTACTAAAAACGGTCAAGCGAGTCGTTTTAAGCCGGTCCTTTGCGGTTTTTTTTTGCAGTTTTTTTTTTCTTTAACCCATTTGTACAAATTTTTCGCCCTTTTACCATGTTTTTCTTACTGGGCTATGGAAAAAAGGCCTGAAATACATTTATTTCTCCAGAATCTTGCTCGGATTCATCTCACAAGTAAGCCTGTGCACGCATTTCTAACTCTTAAATCCCCTCCCCTCTTGCAAGGGCTCGGGGGCTTGGAGTTGAGATGCGCACAGAATCATACCTGAGAGAAAAATTAATCGAGAAGCAGCTCTGAAAGCATGAAAATAGCACGTATGCCAGAGCTTTTTTATGCGGTAGAGCCCAGTTGACAAAGCTATGTTTAAGATCTTCTCTTTTCCTGAGTGGCCCCTTACTTGTCCCTTCCTCTCCCTATAAAGCCCTTAGTCCCTTAAAAATGGTAAAAAATGCTTCTTAAATGGTCAATGAACCTAGAAAAGGGAAGGGGGTTTAATACAGTAGCACCATTTTTTCATTTTACTTCTTTTTAGCCATGTTATTTTGTGTAAATTTTTATTTTGTGTAAAAAAAGCCATGCTATGTAAATAATTGGGTGCTACTGTATTATTATTATACGCCCTCCAAAAGTTGTGGTGCATACAATGCTAAAAATTTTTCAATTTGTGCATTTATGTTTTTTGTGATATATTCTGTCGGCTACCGGACAAATTTGATTTGACCTTCGGCGAAACATGTACTGTTTCGCGAAATAAAAACATGTATTTATCCAAATTATTCTCGTTCTTATCCGTTCTCATGTAAATTTAATTCACATAAGAACTTGTTGTCCATAATTGGTTGTAATAATTCAGGTTTCCTTTGATCTCGTGTTTCGTTGAATTATTTTGAAATAAAAGAAAGACAGAATGGAATTTTGAGATTTTTGGATAACAGGGGACCAAGGCAAATTTCCAAAATTTGGTCGAAAAGTTTTTTTCCAAGTATGATATAGAAAACAAAACGGGAGCTTAAACTGAGTCGATCTGCGTTTACAGAGTTTCGGAATTTGGTGTACAAAAAAAGTTATGGCTGTTTAAAAGTGTCAGAAATTCTTGGAGCACCCTGTAGAATAATTTTTGATGAGACGAAAAAATTCAAGTTTTTGTTAAAAATTTATAATAATGAAAAGTAAAACAGCAAAATTAAAGAAAAAATGATGTTTTGTAAGAAGATAGCAACTGATTTGTAAAAATGAAAAACATTATAAATGATTAACTGTTAGTTTCTCCATCTTTTTCTTAATATATTTCAGCGCTAACAGCCACATGGAAAGCAAAAATATGCTTTTTAATGGTGTAGCACTTTAAAAATAATCAACAAAAAATTCAGAAAGCACGTACAATAGAAATTGAATAGGCCATTTGGCAAAAGACTTTTAACAAAGAAAAAGTTATATAAAATACATCAAAGAATTTTACTATCACCTCTATAATGGTTGTAGCTAAAAATGGTGGTCCTCCCTAAATTAAAGAATATGTTTGTGATATTGTGTTTTGACCTATATTTTGTTGTGGCTTCTGAGCATGTTATATACCAAAACATAGCCTAGATTCTAAGCTACATTTTTATATATAACATACCCACAAGCCACCAACAAAATATATGTCAAAAACACAATTCCATAAGCTTTTTTTGAATATTAGGAAAGCGACTATCAGAAGAAATACTTCTTTTTTGTATTTCTTTAAGTATTTCTTTAAAAAGTATCGAATGTCTTTACAATATGCGTTTTGCCCAAAATTCAACTTTTTGATTTGGGGACCGGAGTAAACAAGTCTGGAAAGTATTACAATATCTTAAATGTGCAAAATTTGGACAGTTTTGTTTACGAAGACCTACCACAATTCTTAGACTTTAGGCCATAGGCCCAAGGTATTCCGGCTTGGGTATAGAATCCACCTCCCGGAGTTGTCATTCACAGGAAATAACTCCTTTTTCACACAAATCGACACGGATTTCATGAGAAAGCTGGGTGTTTTAAGCTTTTTAAGAAAGTTGATTCAATGTCTCGTCGTTGTGCTGCTGTTATTGCGTCGAAGGGTTATGCGACGAAGTATTAGTGTTGAATAAAATCTTTAAACGAAATCTTGGAGGCTTTTTCTATGTAAAACAATCGCGCTTGTAGCTGATGCAAGTTTTTTGTCCGCTACTGTATGCCCAACGCGTAATTGAAAAAACTTAAGCAAACTCATTTCTTTCCGTTAAAACCCACCTGAAGGCTTTGGAAGATTTTGTTTTGGTTGTCGTGCTGCCATCTGCATTCTGGATAGTTTCCATTACGGTGGAAGGTGCATCGAAAATGGCCGGTTGGGTGCGCAGATTAGAAAATAACTCAGGAAACATTTTCACCAACTGGTCCCTTTTTTCGTTGAGCAAAGACAGGAAGGTGTCCTGGGTTCTCATCAGCACGTCGTTGATTGCCAGATCCTGCAATGGAAAGCGAGTTTAAAAAGTAAAAAAAAATTTTACAAGTATGTAGCAAGTCAATTTAACGATTTTGAGTAGAGTATAACATGGTCTAGGTATAGCCGGGTGTCTCAAGATAAACTTTGAACATATATTTTATAATCTAAACCTAGAACTGAGTCCGGATCTTAGGCTAGGACTCAAAATAGACCAAAGTTAAGTCCGAAAAGCTAGCCAGAGCTGAGGCTAATTTTTATTATTACGGGTCCTGCTCCTAAAACACTTAATCAGAATGATTTCTGGCCATTTCTGTTAAAAGCGATATAGAAGCGCCCACCTGAGCACTGTTGGAATGTTGCAGAGCGTGGGGTTGTCCTTCAACCGTAGGGTAAGGTCTGAGGGCATCAGAATTGTCCAGAATGGTAGTCTTCTCCTCGAATTTTGCTTCTTTGCCATTAACAAACTCCACTCGCTTCAAGCTTTGGGTGCAGTTCACCTGAAACAGCTTTGCTGAGTTGGCTTTTGAAGTGTACACGCAAACAAGTCAATAATTCATTTGACAAATAGTGCATAGAACCACTGTGCTTTACTTAAGTGCTTTCACACATCATTATTGATTTACAGTGATGCCCTTTTGAGTGAGCTGTATTCTATAGTAAGGTTAGACCTAGTGAGTAACTACAGTCGAAGCTCGATTTAACGGATTGCATCGAGCGTCCGTTATATCGCGCGTCATTCTCAGTGAATTTCATTGAAAACCAACCAAACCGAATTGGATTGTCCGTTAAATCGAGCTGTCCGTTAAATCGAGCGTCGACTGTATTGAACTTGGACAAAACACAAAAAGAAAATTTTTAGAAAGAAACTGCACGCATATTAAGATCTAAAGGAACTAAAGATGTAATCCAGAATATCAGCTCCAAGAAGAGCTTGCCAACTAGTGAAGAAAAGTTCTTAATGGACTTTTAAGCCAACTTTTTCAAATAAAATTTTGCTTTAAAAAATCCAAAAAATTGGTTTTTTAGCCTTGAATCTCATCTTCGAAACCATATATCCACTTTGCATTTATGATGAAATTATAAAGCCAGAGAACCTATGAAACACAGATTGGATTTCTGAGAGCTTTCTCGACTTCATCAAAATGAGCCCCACTGGAACAACCCAATTGGAGACTGGACTCCCAATTCCCTTAACTGGAATATTATGGTCGACTTTATCCGGACATAACTCCAGTCGAAGGCTTGCTCCCAGCTCCACAACCCAAAGTCAGAGAATAGGATGCAATTCCCTAACAATTTATTCAAAATGCCTTGGTGATTTTCCGAAAAGACTGCGTAAATGTATTGATGCCAATGGTGGTCATTTTATTGAGTAAAATAAAAAGTGAATATGTGGTTTTGAAGATGAGATTCAGGGCTACAAAACCTATTTTTTCCATTTTTTAAAAGCAAAATTTTTATTTGAAAAAGTTGGTTTAAAAGTCCGCTAAAAATTTTTCTTACACAATTTATAAATTTGGTTTCATCCCCAGCCCAAAATAAAATCTTTTGCTTCAAAGGAGAACGAGTTGGACATGCTCTTTCTGACATTTTTGAATAAAAGTACCCATTTTTGAAAAAAAAAAATTCTAAGACTCTCTTTTATTCAAAATGTCATAACGAATCCGAATCTGAAAGCAGAATTTAAAAAAGTGGCTTGGTTGCCGAGATATGGCTGCAATTAAGGGGGTCAGTGTTCTAAAATGTCGGTATGCCAACTTTTTTTAATATCTCAGCAACATTCCATTTTTTTTAATATTGCGATTTCAGCTAAGGATTCCTGAGGACATTTTGACTCCTGAGGGTCTCAAAATAAAGAGTTCTAGCAAAAATGAGTACTTTTTGTTCAAAAATTTTGAAATAAGCATCGTCAAATGTCATATATAGGGTTGTCGAGTCGAGTCGAGTTAAACTCGAAAAAAACTCGAAAACTCGAAAATTTTCGAGTTTCGAGTTCCGAGTCGAGCGCTCGACTCGATAATTTCGAGTTTCGAGTTCCGAGTCGAGCGCTCGACTCGAAAATTTCGAGCGCTCGACAACCCCAATAATATCAACAAAACATTTCCAAAAGAGAAAAGCCTTCTCTAATCATTGCTGTTTCTTCTCAAACCCAGCATTTTGAACTTTTTCGATTTGTATATATTCTTCGCATTCCAGCACACTCCGCTGTCAACATTTTGTCAGCTGAGTGTGCTGGAATTTTTGTTTCACCCTGATGCCGGCATCAGGGTTGGGGGCTGGGGTTTTGGGTAGGGCTGGTGTTTTGGGTAGGGCCGGGGACGCCTTATCCGGAATCCCAACCCTAGCCAAAAACTCAGCCCTACTCAGAAACCCAAACCTAGCCAGAAACCCAACCCAGGGGCTTATACACTAAATTTGTTTGGTGTGGTGGCGCAGTCATGTAAAAATTTTTCGAGTTCCGAGTCGAGCGCTCGACTCGACAATTTCGAGTTTCGAGTTCCGAGTCGAGCGCTCGACTCGAAAATTTCGAGCGCTCGACAACCCTAGTCATATATCAATGCTTGAGCATAGTGATGCTTACTCGTCATCAAAAAAACACCTCACCTTCAGCTTTCTCTTCTTGGTGAGGGTGCTCTCCTCAGTCCTGTCGGCCGAAAGGATGTGGAATGTGGTCACATGCACTTTGCAGTTGTCCTCAGGATCGATCTCTTCCCTCTGCAGCAAAAACAACAACCAATTTATAAAAAAAGTATTTCTTCAAAAAAAATCTCTCAAAAGATAAATAAGTGGCTTATTGATAGTGTAAATATATCATACTGTGCCCCCTCCACTTTTGTAGGTCAACATTTGTTTTTGACCTTTCAATTCTTATCAAGTCTGTTTATAAAGGAGAAGCGGCCAATTTGATATTGAGGATATTGGATTACAAATTGTATCTTTAAAAGTGCAAAAATATATTAACTAAAAAGTGTGACCTGGTTATAGTGATACCTTTGAGACTTGCCTAGGGTGTCATTATAGCCACATTTGACTACAAAAAGTGATTAAATAAAGTTTACAAGACACCTAAGGATATGTGACAGCTGACCATGTTTTTTATTTATATTTTTTTACTAAAATACCCTTTTTTCCAGTTTTTTTTTATCTTGAAGCGCCCAAGTAGTCAAAATGTTCTCATGAATCTAAAGCTGAAGACAGAATTTGGAAATTTACTTACTTGCCGACATATGACCAAAAGTTAGTATACCCACATGTTGTCGATGACGACTCAGAAAAGTAACAAAATTTAAAAAAAAAGTAATTTTTTCTCTTGTTTCATTTTCTCTATCGCTCTCTCTTTCTCTCTAAGCTTTTGTTCCAGCTTTTATTGTATTTGGCCCAGCCCCCTTTTGGCTTCTCTCTTTGCTTGGCCTTTTTTCCACCCCCTTATATCTCTCTATTCTCCGCCCTTTTTATCTTCTGCAATCGGCTATAAAAGCCAGGAATTTGCCATAAAAATCAATCTTTGAGTATCTTTGAGCCACTCAGTCTTTGAGTTCTGCAGCTTTGCGGAGTTGCAGAGATCTGCACACGCCAATCTTAACTTTCTTCACCAGCTTTGTAAGCTCTTCTGCAACCTTCCTGCATTTTTCTACAATTGTTTCTCACTTCGTCCTAATAAATTTCCTCTGTGAACTTGGGAAAGCACACACAAACTATACACACTCACACACACAGATAAACAAGGGAAGAACTAATCTCATACAGTTCTATCCTACTCAACTTTCTGAAGTTGACTACACCTAGGAATCCAGTGAACTTAGTTTACTTCGGACTTCCTTCTTCTGCAAATCCCAGGTTTCTCGCATGTTGCAACATCCACCATCTTGCTTTTGGTCATATTTCGGTAATTTAGCCACTTTCTGCGACTCAGTTTGCAGATTTGAATTGTTGAAGATGTGTTATTTACTTGGGATCTCAGAATAAAAAAATAATCGCACAAATGGGTACTTCTGCTCAAAAATATAAAAAAGTTCGGGAAAAAACATGGTTAACTGTCATTTTACCGGTAAGTATCATTTATCGGTAACTATCATGCGTAAAATGAAAGAGTATTCCATTCCCTTTGTTATCAGACTTGCCATTAATTTCAAATTTTGTTGAAAACAGTGCTGTGCACCGTTCTTCGTTCCGCTCGAAGCAAAGGGCCAGAGCCGAAACAAAAATTTTAAAATGCACACTACTGGTTGAAGGCAGGGTAACCAAAAAACTATTTTATACTTTTCGGCTTCCTTTTTGATGTTTCGCTCTTTTTGAAATAAAAGCGTTTTCTCGTTTTTAGCACCTTTTTAATCGCTCTTGTAAAAAATGCCATATTTTTTTGCACTAGATTTCATGTTTTTCAAAAAAAAAAATTTTGACTGGTCACCTTGGCTGTAAGTTTAAAAATAGATTGTGACTTTTAGGCGGAGAGGGTCACATCACTAGTCCTCAAATATTGCCTCACCTCTTCCACACTCAATAGAGTGCCTCCTTCCAGATCAATGTCCGGCGGTAACTTGGCCAAAAGAGGGTTGTTGGCAGTACCTCTGTTGGAGTGTTGGTGGACATAGGGCATGCCTAAGGGTTGAGTCTTCAAAGTCATCGCCAACCTCCCGCCACTTGCTGCTGCAGCTGCACAATCAGTAATCAATATTAATCAATAGGTCTGAAAAAATATTTAAATTAGAATAATGGTTTAGTTGGAGAAGGGAAATGTGGCTGGGGGCCATGCAGCACGAGATTGTCGGCCACCTCCACTCTATACACCCCTCTTCTATAGGCAAATGCAATGTTTTCATTGTTAGCGAGAAGTGAAAAATACTAGAAAGTGTTTAGATATTGGAACTGGTTAACTATAGATTATATTACAAATAGTCAATCAAGAGAGTTGTTTTGCTGTGAACAGTGGTTAACTATAGGAACCGTTTGACTGTAAAAAATGGTTAACTGTGAAAAACAGTTAACGGCAACAACTGGTCAAGCACGTTAACGTGTGACAAATGTTCAACTATTTGATCTTTTACGGGAATGAACCATTCAAATACCTTTTTCTCCTGCTTTTTCCAACAACATTGAGTTTAATGATACTTCATTAGAAAGAACAAATTTGGGTTACACATTGAAAAAATAAATTAGAAAAATTTGTTGAAAAACAATTGAGATGATCAAGTTTAAAAAGAATTGACGGGATAAATGAGTAATTTGGCAGGTAAAACTATCTACAGTTATTCAAAAGATGGCTGACTATATAAAAACATACTATATTTTCCCCAGTAGTGGCCCTTTAAATTCAGTAAATGTTTTTCTGACATTGTGTTTTTAAACACATTTCGTTTATACCAAAATGTAGCTAGAATTATAAGCTAGAGTTTTATATATAACATGCCAAAGAGTCACCAACAAAATAGATGTCGAAAACACAATGTCAAAAAAGGTAATTGAATTTAAAGGGCCATTGTTAGACCACTACCGGATTTGTACGCCGAAAAGTTGGAAGCACAGCTGGGTCCGACCATTTTTTTACCTCAATTTTTGACATCTTTTGCCTGTTTTGATGTTGATGTCTCTGAGGCAAAAAATCATAAGGATTCTGAATTTGCCAGTCCTTTTTACACAACACCTTTAAAAATCCACCTCTCAATCTTACGGACTAAATCGAGAGTTAAAATCGTGGGTTAAATCGAGAGTTGGATTTTTCAAAGGTGAAATTGTTGAGTTGTGTGAAAACGACTGGCAAATTTAGAATCCTTACGATTTTTTGCCTTAGAGACACCAATATCAAAATGAGCAAAAGATGTCAAAAATTGAGGTAAAAAAATGGTGGGACCCAACTGTGAAATCGAACTTTTCGGCATACAAAGTCAGTCATAAGCAATAATGGAAAATGCACAATTGGTTAAATTGTTGCTTTTTTCTCATAAAAAATTGCTAAATATTCAAAAAAGGAAAAAAAAACCGCACAAAAATTATTTGCCAATCCAATAGTTTCAAATAATTAATTTTACCAAATGGTCAACTGTGAAAAACAAAACATTAAATACTGTCACATAGGTGTTGAGTAAGCACAAGAGTTGAAAAAAGCAGGCAGCAGTTTTACCTGTCTGTTTCTCCTCTTTCAGGATGGTCCATAAGAAAGGACTAATGATTGGGAAACTCTTTTGATGAAATGATTTGAGAGAGCAAACAAAATGTATGTTTGCTGCCGCTGCTAATCTGCTTGTCGGTTCAGCACCAATTGTGTACATTGTATAGAAGTTCAAAGAGTTTGCACCGCTTATTTCTTTCCTTTTTTTGCAATACTATAAGCATTGTTTGATTTGGGGCAAACAACTGAGGCTGAAAACAATTGATGATATGACCTGCTGTTTCGAGTTACCCTATTTACCCTAAGACTCAAATTGAAATCATCCCTCAAATTACTCATTTACACCGTCAAATTTGAATTTCCCGCAAAAAAATCATTTACCCCTCAAATAAGGCTGTACACCATAATTTACGCGAAAATTTGTTACGAGGTACATTTGTTACACGGTCAGTTTGTTGCGCCACAAGAATGTGCATCTATTCATTTACAATACTTATTTTTTAAAGGATTTTTTCATTCTGAGGCACCTGGTAGGTAAAAAGACCTCAAGAATCCTAACAAACTGACCGCGTAACAAATGTACCTCGTAACAAATTTTCGCGTAAATTATGATGTACAGCCCTCAAATAAACCATTTACTTTCTTAAAGTTGTGCAATTGGGGCTTTAATGTGTTCTCTATGTCTCTTTCCTTCTTTTTCTTATAATAATTAGTTTTAGATGACAAGAGGACCTGCTGCTTTTTGGAGAAACGAAAAAATTTGCAAGAACAAAGAAGAAATTGACTCGTGGTTGACTGAAAACGCGAGCTGGCGCCATAAAACGACTCGAGAAAGTTTACAAGTTGTCAATGATCTCTATATTTGTCAATATTCCAAAGAAAACCGCGTTCAGAAGTTCGATTGCAAATCTCGCATGTGGATTCGCTACATGAAAGACCTTTCGGCAGCTTATGTTCAGACAACCGGCGAGCACAACCAAAAAGTAATTATAGAATGTGGGCTCAGCTCGCCAGTGAAGATGAAAATCCAAGCACTGGGCAACCCTCACTCCAGAAAAAATGCTAGACACATCCAGAGGTCACTTCAGGTTAGCTTGCCTAGACAAACTTTTGTTTTGCATTTCTATAAAGCTTGAAAAAGCCAAGGAAATCTAGGATGATCCAGAGTTCGAGGAATTGGCTATTCCATCGTTGCAACAAATTCAGAATCAGAAGGCACGCTTAAGCAAAAAAAAAAAGGACATACAAGCACTCTAGAGGATGTAGAAAATTACTTTGAAAAGAATCGTGATATTCCAGGTAAATTTTTAGTTTTTTAGGGAGCTTTTATATCAATAATTTCTGACACCATGTTTAGATGATGAAGGTAGTTCGTACGCAGTCGCTTCGACCACCGAAGTATTACTGTGAAGGAAGCTGGAGTGAAAAGACCTTCGATACAGTTTTATTTGGTGATCAGTACAAAAAAACTAGTGCGTCGTCAAACACTTTGGCCAAGTATTCAAATTGATGGAACTTATGAACTTATGACACTGAACTATCCTCTACTGGTAGGTAGCATAGTTCTCGCATAAAGCTCTTCGTTTAAGAAAATATTTAGGTTGCTTTAGGCTGAGAGCAAACGCGAAGCGTTTCTTTAACGGGTCCAGTGGGCCTCCTGTAGCCCGGTCCCATAAGGGGGTCATAAAAGGTTCATATGGGGTCATAAGGGAGCCAAAGGGAAGTCGAAAAGGGGTCGGAAAGGAGTGAAAAGGGTGTAATTTTCAAAGGAAGGCCTACTTAAAAAGAGAGAAGATCTTGAACATTGTTTTTTTAACTAGGGATTACCGCATAAAGAAGCTCTGGTATGCATAATGATTTACGCATTCAGAGTCACTTTGGAGTGATTTATGTCTCAGGTATGTGTGTGTGTGCGCATCTCAACCCCAAGGAGGGGGCGTAGGGAGCTTCGAGGGTCATTTTTCTGCATAAATTACAATATTTTAAAGAAGATTTGAAGTTCCCAAACTATCATGTGAAAAAACATCTTTCAGACAGTAATTCACCCCTGCGAAACCTTCTTTAGAATGCTCGAATTAGCACAAGTAAAAGGGTTTCGGAGCCTAAAAATTAGAAAAATAATTTACACCAAGTGGACATCCACTTGGTTTGGTTGCTGCATGAACAAACACCTGAACTTGTAGGAGTTTCTTTAAAGACAAATCCAAACAGGGGAAAAAAGGAAGAATAAAGAGATATCTAGGCATCTTAAGCTCAAAAATTAGCCTAAGACCAAGTAAAAAGACCACAAAAACTGGATGGGAAT
>BBSZ01009786.1:0-16890 GCA_000981365.1 Subanguina moxae
TTGACAACGAATTACAAAGCAATTCCCGCAGGAATACACAATCAAACACTTTATATAGTCTCCTGTTGTAAGCACTGCTGCTGGTAAAGGTAAGGATAAAGGCAAATATAACGGTTGAGAGTAAACAACACTGTATATAATGATAAACTAATGGTAAAGGTAACAGCAAAATATGAAGGAAAAGCTTAGGGTAAGTGTAATGGTAAAAGTTAATTGTTAACAAGGTTTCAAGAAGTTTTTAAGCGTGGTAAATAACCATAAAAACCAACGGAGACGTTAAAAAAACTGGTGCAGAAACGTGAATTAGCCGGTACTCGACTTTCTCTGAAAAAATATTTTTTCTTGTGTCACCATGCCCCCCTAAAGAACCGGAAATCAAACATAAATTCAAAAAATTATTCCATCATCTTTTTACAAAGAGGCTTTACGATGCTGCAAGTCGTCCATTTGCAAAAAGGAGCGGGTAGATTGACACCCTTTACAGGGAGGTTGAAAAGCCCGTGTCCAAGTGAAACTTTCGTTTCCGTACACCACCTACACAAAAATCTTTATTAACACATACAGTTCAACAATTTAAGCACTTTTGTTTTCTGGTATCCATAACCCAAAGACAGAATATTTAAACCGGTGATCCGTCAGGGAAATTAGAGACAGAAAAAATATTGGCGTTTCTATTTTCTAGATTATTTGGAAGGTGGTCTTTTCCTTCAGTTTCATGATGAAGGGCATCTCCTTTAGGCTTTTTGCCCACACTAATGGGCTTCACTACTTCTGGTTCTTTCGAAGTGACCGCCATATCTGCGTCCGGCTTCAGCGATACTTCCTGCGGGATATTTATTGATGGCGTTGCAGCACTTATGGTCGTAGAAAAATCTTCGAGTTTCTGCACCCCAACATCCTGTCCAATGGAAAGGGCATCAGGAATTTGAAAATTTCCAGGTTTCGCATCATCCTTTTTCTTCATGACTTCGCCCTGCACCTCCGTTGGCATATCAATTCTCACCTCGGCACTAAATTGATAGCATTATCAAAAAAGTAACAGTTTTTAAGAAAAGAATACTCACACTTTGACAATTGGCTTCAACTCTTCCAAGGACTTCGTTGAGACTACGGGTAACTCACCTAGAAAAAGTTTGCGAGCACGGAGCATATCTCTCATCTGATCGCGATGCTCCTCCTTGCTGAGAACCTTCGGCGCCTTCGAAGCACCACCGAACTGCTCAGGCTCCACCTTAACATCCTTTGGAATAACAATAGTTTCCTTCGAAGTGCGCCCACTGTTACTAGTTGTTTCCTTAGACGGATGCGCACTGCCAGAATGAGAGAACTTGTCTTTCAACGACTTCACCGGATGTCCATCATGAAACTCAGCGGCATGAGTTGTAGGATGATACGGCTAAAACAAAGCAAATAAACAAAAATCTAAAATATGAACGAAAAGCACCAAAGTAGACTTATCCAGGACAGCTAACGACAGGGCATTCTGCTTGTAAGACGACATAGAGTATGGAATCGGTTTCACATCGCGATTAACACTGAAAAATCCGTAATTATACTTAAATTAAGTTCGTGTCCAAAATAACTCATTATCCTTGAAAGAATTTCTTTCGCGAGATTGACCGCTTACAGAGCTTTTAAAAGAATTGGAAGAGACGGAGGTGTCTTTCTGCAAAGTTCCATCAGTAGGCAACTTAGGCTTTTTCAATGAATGCGCGCTCCTAACCTTTTCCTAAAAGTGATTGACTTAGCGAGGTAGGAAGAGGTGTTTGGAATCAACTTTAACCTGGCTACGTCTTCTTCCACCAACCAACCACTGAACAAGTCCACAACATTCGATGCCAACAATTAATATCACAAGAACCACAAGCACAATGAAAATCATTAAAAGAGAGTCGAGAGCCTCCGCTAGGTCATTGACTGCTTGATCCAAGGAACTTTCCAATTCGACCATTCTTTAAAGAAAGCCTCTTTGATTGCAGACACAAAAAGAACTTCTAAACCTACAATTATAATCCACATGACGAGAAAGCTTTCTTATGCGCATGAATCAAGGCTGCACAGAGCAATGCAATAACAAACCAAATGAAAGCTTAGACATAAAGTTTATTCAGAACACGCAATCACATCAATGATACCAAGCATGGTATCGTGCACTTTCATAGAAGAGCTATTTGATACAGAAGAATTCAACACAGTCGTTCAGAGGCACAGCAAATACCTTATAGTATTGAATCAGCTTCATCAGTGAAAAAAAACTAAATTTTTTGTTGACAGCCGAAGAATACGAAAGACTGTCACAAAACCTCGGTTGTTCGGGCGCACCATCAATTTCAACGCGCCACATCTTCTCATCATTGCCTATGCGATAATGTCTCATTTTATAGTGAGCCACTTTCGATTGGTTTGCACGATAAGCGATCATCAGCGGTTGACTAAGCGGTATGTCGTCTAGAGATTTAATTACATCAGGGCGACGGTAGTAGAGCAGAAATTGAGTTGGCAAAAGCACTTCTTCGATTTCCTGAAAAGCCAACTAATACCACTTGGAACTAGTGGACGAATCCGACCATTTTAGTTCTTGAACCCACAAAAAGACCACTGAGATGATGAAGCACAGGCATCTTAATATTTGATAGGCTCTGAGACTCACCACTAATTCCTTCAGCTGAAGCAGATAAATTCTTTAATAGATTTTCCGACTTGCAGCGGCCTTCACTGCACTTACACTTGCAAATTGAAGGGTTGCTAGACATTTTACGTTCAGTCACAGAAAATTTATTGTCTGAAGGCGTAGACATGGATTCAGAATCACAATGTCTTTCTTGTAGCCACTTCTTGACTTTATTGCTGCGATTTGAACGCTTAGCAGTTTTCTTTAACTTCAAGTATCGGAATAGCGAGTAGCGACCCTTCTTTGGAAAATCAGGATAAGTAACCTTAAATATTTAATGAAATTTTAGGCATAAATAAGTACAAAAACAAAAACCTTTAAATCTTTGTTTACCAGATTTCCATATTGATCTTCTTCGACACGATAAGTAGGCGGTGAAATACTGCAGCGCAACTAAACGAAAATCGTGTAAACAGTAGCGAGAAACATCAAATCCAAAAAACATGCTTCACCTTTTGAATTTCACGTGCTCGAGAATAAATTCCTCTAGAAGGTCGTTCTGGATAGCAAACCTAAGGAACGAAGTGTATAATGGTGATCTGGCTACTCGGTTACTTATACCCCAAGATCTTTGTTTACAAGATTGCCATATCTATCTTCTTCAACGCAATATGTTGGTAGCGACAATTCTTCACTCAGCTGAATTTTCACTCAATTTAAAGTGTAAACAAAAGGAAAAAGAGCTACCTCAGATGATGCAGAAGACTTTTTATTCGACATTTTAAGAGAGGATCACAATAAGAAGCCAATAGCTCAGCAGCCGAATGAAACCACAAAGATGTTGGAACTCAACGCGCAAGGACAGATTCCACACGCGTCAAGAATTTTGACTCGCGATTACTTATAAGTAGAGACTGGATTCGTATGCCAAAAAGTTCGATCCACAGTTGGGTCAGACTGTTTTTTTATCTCATTTTTTGACATCTTTTGCCAATTTTGATGTTGATTATTAGCTTTGAGTTGTAGCAGTTGTAGAGTGATTGAGTTTCAATAGCGGAAGAAGATTCTTTTTCATCTATTTCACCCATGAGTCTGCTTGATGTCTTTACCTCCGAAGCGGCTAAATACTCTCTCAGGGGTATCTTACACCGTGTATCCGTCACCAAGGTTTGCAGATGCCAAACTGTCATTTGGGCGATACTGTCGCCAGCGAGGATAAACATATTTATCTTACTTGTATTTTTGTATCTATTCTTGGTAGGAAATGCCTTTGGTCGGCAAAAGGCATTTTGATCCTTTTTCCCAAGATGATAAAAGCTATCTCTTTAGATGTCTAACTCGTCTCTTTTTTTTTCCATTCATTTCACGAATAATTTACACAAGCAAAGCTTGCAGAAACAAATCTCGGATAGAATTTTCAGTAGTTTTAGTATTGTAGTTGTTGGAGTTGTTGCATTGGTTTTGAAGGGCACTTTGCTTTAAATAATAGTATATTGATTGAAAAAGAGTGTCTTCAATACGCTCAATATCTAACTATACTAAACCCCTAATATTCGAAAATACAATTTTAATTTTCGACATGGCAATCCTGGTTATTTCATAACCTGCACATATTTTTTTTTTTGGTTTTTTAATGAAACGTATTTCTCTCTTTGTTTTTATTGGTTGAAATGATAATACTGCGTTTTATCCTTGTTTTCAAATGTGCCACCCAAAAACCGTTGATGACTCAGCCGAGAAGCCTGTAGCCTAATAATTAATCTAAGCCTATTAGATAAGTTTCTTGATTTTTAATGTGCCTTTTCCCTTTTTGTATCTTCTTTCAAGTTTCGCTGGTCAAACAATTTTTGTAAGTTATCCACTACATAGGAAACGATATTTTTGAAAAATGGCGTCAAATAAAGACCCTCCGAATATTATCTGAAAATAATCAAGGAAAAATTGCACAAAAAGCGCGAGAAAGCCGATAAAGGCAAAAGACGGAGAGATGAGATCAAACCGCTGTCGGAGCTCCGGCCCAAAAAACGGAAAGGACGCAAAATCCGTGATAATGGTAATAAGGTAGACTTAACACCACTTATTGTTCCCCTTTTCTATTCGACAGACAATGTACATTGAAGTCGACTTGTGCATGTATGAGCTACATTTCCCCCCATAAATGCGGGTATGCCCATTTAAGGAAGGTTTTTTGAATTTCAAACTGCAGCTTAAGCGATATTATAAACTTCGGAAAAAAACATTGCAAAGCGGTTTTTTGACTTCACTCCTCCGGAACAAGAACAACTTTATTGGTTCACATCTTAACACCAACAAACAAAGCACAATAATATTCACTTGTCTTCCTTTTCCTCTTTCATGCAAAATCCACGGCGGAACTTGCTATCAAATACTTTCGCGACATCCTCAATTAAAATTGACAGTTCGTCTCGTTTTTTCCCTTCACTCGACCACAGCTTGATTGTCTCCGATATCGCGGCAAGTATTTTCTAAATACAGTATGTTCAACCCTACTACAAAAAAAAACTACTAAGGACTACATTAAAGTCGTTTATAAGGAACCAAACTTCAGCGATCAGACACTTATTTTCGTGGATAAGATTTCTGACGCTACCATCCCTCCAAAAGTTTACGGCGTAGGAATTGCGAAAAATCTAAACATCAAACATTTTTTCAACTCAGGCAAAAGCAAGACCGACTGTGTTGCCACGATGATCGAGTTTGTCGAGGCAGGATGCGGGCACGAAGGCATCATCAAGCAGAAACTTATTGGAAAAGCGTGAAACCATGTCGACTTCATAAATACTGAGCTGATTAGCTTTCCCACTCAGCGAGAAAATAGTATCCTAAACAAAGAAAAGTGTAAGGACGGAAAGGCACATGCAAAAACGCACATGCAGTGCACTATGAGGAAATGATAATTTGAGGAGCGACAAAAACAATTTATTGACGTCATTATTGTACTCCTTGACTACATTTACTATCTCGTCAGGCATGGGCTTCAGCACAGACTAAATTAATATAATAAAAATTAGCCCACTCCCACACATAAACAACCTTATTTTCCACGACGTCCTCTCCAACAAAAGCATGAGGTGCGAACACTTTGTTGGTGAATAGATTGGCAATGATATTGACAAAAAGGTCTTTGAATGCTGGCAACTTATCATCTCGCTTGTATTGCCGAAAAATACGATGCAAAGCGCCCGATTGAAGAACGACAGCAAACATAAGATTCCCTGGTTGGTATTCACTCAACTGCTCAGCCATGTAGGCAAATGACATCAACTCACACTAAAAATGGTACCGCATGACAGTTGCAGTTAATTAAAATTACAAAGACAAAGTCACATTTTCATTCAAAAACTGGTATTTACGCATGAGTTGGACGTTGAAAAGAACAAGAAACTTCAGAAAATCAGATCCTGACCCCCGGTCCCTCAAAGTGGTTTCGAGAGCAAACGGACCCCTCAGCAAATCCAAGGCGACCTGAAGCAAAACATCGTTAAAAATTAACACTTGCAGAAAAAAAAATACTTTAATACGAGCGGCTCTAGAATCTCTGACGTAATTATTAGCAGAAATCTCTTTCTTCGTAAGCTGATTTTTTTCAACTAAGTCACCTTGTACAAACTTCAGAAGTCGCAATATGTAGGAAGTGGTGTACGGAACATTTCCTCTAAGATTTGCTAACTTAGACGTCAATAAACGACGAATTTTGCTGAAAGCACACAATGCAGCTCATATAAGACCATATAAATAAATACCTAGTTGGAAGAGCCATAAACACAATCGTTCCCGTTGAGTCGAAACCACGTCTGCCAGCTCTTCCAGCCATTTGACGAAACTGGAGCGGAGTCAGCATAGGAGTATCGATCCCGAAAACCACACATTTGCAAGGCATGTTCATACTAAGCGAAAAACACATAAGAATTGTCTTAAAAATTTATAAAATCCAACCCTAAAGCAAGAGTTGATGTTGAAAAAACGACTCCCAAAAAGCCAGCTCTGAACAAAATTTCTACAGCACTGCGCTCTCTGCTGAAAAGCAAGAAGTTAAACTGGATGAACACGACGCTAAGAATTGTTTTCACCTGCTCATCCCACCGTGGTGATAGCCTATCCCACGTGAAAAAAGATGGACTAAATCATGCGAAGATTTTCTGCTATTGTTTTTCAACAATCTTTCCACTGTGTTCTTATAAAGATCATTGTCCGAAAAACGACCGGAAAACTTGAACCTGCAACTTAGAAGTAGATCAATAAAAAACAATTACAAATCTGGATGACCCACCTCTTTAATTCACATTCCATTTTAATTTTTTGCAAAGCAAAAGGGTCTCCTATAGCATCATCATCATCATCGTTTTCATAGCGATGACCTTCCTTCCGTCCATCTTCACCAATTGCAGCTTTCTTTTTCCGCTTCTTTTCTTCTATATCTCGCCTTCGCTTGGCTAATTTTGCAGCTTTCTAAAATGACAGTTTATAGACAAATTAAACAAGACGATTATCCCACATCTTCTGCCTTAATATTGAAACGTTGATGGAAATCTGGACTATTCCGCCACGTAATTTCCCTCATTTCCAGTCGATTGAATATGTGAATAGCTAAGTTCTCACAGATTTCACGGTCATCACTGAAGCAAATTGCTGGCAAGCGATCCGTCTTTCTTAGGTCATCCATGAGCGACATGATATTGTGTAAAGCAGTTTTTGGCTAAACAAGAAGCGTTTGAGACGCTAAGACCATATTAAAAAGAAAATACAGCGTTAAAAGGCTTGGATCTCTTGTCCAGCTCCTTCTTAACAGTTGTACCCAACTGCGAAATAACTTTTTCGCATTTATCTTCTTCACTTTCCAACAACTGCATAAAACGATCTTTCATTCCATTTTCGTAGTCACGCAATGCCTTCCTTGACAGCCAGATTGGATTATTCGATCCCTCAGAATAACCAAAATATTTAGAGGGCTCGAAATCAACTCTAAAAAGGACTCGTTTTGTGATTTCGCCGTTGGCTAGCATCCAAACCTGATTTGCTCATCTACTTGAGCCATCACCGAATAGAGAGTTACAAGTTGACGAGCAGTAAGCTGTTGATCGGCTGGAATTCCAAACAAACGAAGTTTGTCGACTTTAAACACACTGTACGGATGGAAGCTCTCAACGGTCGAAGAAAGAGGCAATCTAGAAAAAATATCAAGAGGTGAGAAGGTAACCGAGAAAGCCTTACTGAGATTCTGCAATCTCCACTGAAGAAAAGTCCAAATTTTCAATTTCACTAGAGCAATCGACAGTGTACTTTGTTTGAAGACCAGACTTGTTCAAAAAGATTTTTCTGTCCCAATGATACGAAACTTCTCTAGGACACTCGTTCATTCGATGAATAGTTAGATCCAGCTCAGCCCTAAGCAAAAAGTAGTTAGACGTGATAAGAAAACAATAACAAAATCTACCATCGTTCATTATACTCGATCAGCTTTACCTCTCTACCTTGCTTTTTATTAACCTCTACCATTTTCAGCCAGTCATGAACATCGTTCACGTTACCAATCGTAGCCGAAAGAGCCAGAAATGGACACCGAATCAAAAGGAAAATGTGCTCAATGAAGTGCCCTTTACACGTCTGATCGCTGTCAAGAGAACTAAAGACTAATGTAAGCATGAACTTTAAAGGAGGAAAAAACACCTAATGCAGTGAACTTCGTCAAGAATTACATATCTAATTCGACTAACAAATTGCTGGACGTTTGGGTCTGGAGAGAGAAGCATCGTTTCAAATACTTCAGGAATAGTAATAAACACTTGACAATCCAGCACATTCTCATGAAAGTCCCATGTTGCATGACCAAAAAGCGCCTTTCCGTTGACCGATGGCTTATTCTTAAAACGAGCGTAGACAGAACCAATGACCTGTAAAATTGCCACTTATACAAACAAGAAACAAACAAAGTTTCACCGTACCTGGTACATAAGAGCTTTTGCTGGCGCAATGAAGACAACCACCTCTTCACCACCCATTCGCAAAACCTTTTCAATGCAATAGTAAGAAACTAAACCAAAAAGTTTAAGTAAAACGCCGCGAATTAAAATAAGCCAAAGAAAGACCAAAAGTTTTCCCAGCAGAGGTTGGAGCAACTACGAGTGCCGACTGAACTAAAATGCAAGAGCATAATAACATCACGTGATGGCAAGATTAACTTACAATCATCAACAACAGTGAGCATCTTTCTCTGCCATTCATCAGGATGAAACGCAATTACACGATCATCTTTTTTTGGATCAGAAAGAATATCGATTAAACGGCCGCCATGGTAAAGCTGATAATCAATTAAGTTTATTCTGAAAAACGAGGGAAACCTCAAGAGATTAAGCAAGTCACAGTGTCTCACCCTAAATCCATATCCTCATCGAAACGCTCTGACGCAGACTTCTTCTCAAAACCGAGAGATTGCCAGTAAAAACGGAGCTTAACAAAAATAAAAGATTACATTTTGAGGTTTAAACACTTTCAACACGTAATGCAATAAACTACCTTCTGTTTTTGCTTTTCATCAAGATAAGGCATATGCTTTACAAAACAATCCTTAATGACTTCAACCAGATTCAAGGCAGCATTTCTCTTCTGTTCTATGGTCTGAAACTGTGGTACTTCGTCTATAAATATTTGCGCATATATCAGCATAATTTTATAAACGCAAAAGGCTTTGGATTCTTCCAGTTCAAGAGAACGAAGAAGGTCTTTCAGAGATGATACTTCCTAAAATATATTTTCTAAAACTAGGAAAAACACTGCCTTATTACTTTAGCCTTGACTTTTGCAGCAAATTCAATCTTTATTCTGTCACCATCATGTTGTTTCTTTCTTAAGTCACCTAGGTTCTTCAACTTTATTAGCTCCTTCTTCGACAATTGCGACGCTTTTGTCAACTTATTGGCTGTAAGCAAAAAATTATTGATGTGAAATACAGAAAAAAATTACTCTTTTTTTTGCAAAGAAGCTCATTTGGTTTTTCTGCGACTGTATCTGTTTCTTTTTCAGACAAACGAGGTGTACGAGTAAAGTCGACTATCACATCGTTACCTCGCCCCTCAAGAGAATCGGCAAAGTTTTGAAACCTGAAAATTTTCAATCAATAAGACCCGAGAAAAAAATACATTGTGAAATTACCATTTCGCCAAATTCTGTCTATTGCGCAGCTCATTCTTGACCTTTCTTCGCGCTTTTCGCTGATCTCGAGGATCAAGACTTGCATACTCTAAATACTGAGCAGCCATAAGCATCAAAAAAGGTTTATTATTGAACAAACCTTCAGTCTTGAGGAATTCAACAGCTTCATTCATCTTAGCTTCAAAAATCTTAACCGTCATTGGAGCGAATTTCCATTGCCATTGCTTCACGAATTCTGCTGCCAAAAACTGCTCATGCTGGTCTTTAGGACACACATCTTGCATCTACAATGGATAGGCCAAACGAAAATTACGCCAGACCGAACTGAGAAAACGCTCACCTTTTTAAATTCTGGCACAAATTCACGGACAAGTTCGCATTTGATATCAAAAATCTTACATTCTGACGGCACAGATCCCATAACGCTCGAGCCTTTAGGTAATTCCAACAAAGAATTAGTTGTATCGACTGGCACAACAACCGTGAGACCAGCTGATTTGAGAAGCTGATTAAACTCCCCTTTGAGACTCTCCGGCAGAACCTGTAACACATATGCGGCTGATTAGAGAAGGAATAACTAGCAACCTTTTCATTCTCGCTGACTCTTTCATAGATTGCTTTAATCATTCGCCCATCCCATAAGTCGACCAACGAGAACTTAATGTCCTAAAAAATTTTGCTGTCGTCTTGCACCTCCTGCTTTTGGTAATTTTTTCTTTTGTTGCAATTTTCATCTTTCGCCACAAAAATTCAAAAAGCCAAAGAAAAAAAACCTTTGGATCCAAACTGTTCAGCCGACTTGAAGCAGCCAAACACAACATACGTTGCGCCACATCCCCGGTCTTATTATCTTTTTCTAGACTCAAATAACTTCTCATTGTTTTCATTTTTTTGCAGACCATAGCGGACATGAGCACAGCTGCACAGAATTTCTCAAAATCTCTGTGCTTTTCTTTCTTGGTGACTTCTTGAATGATAAAAACCCAGAAATCAGTGACAGACGCACAATTTAAGAGCTGAGAGACAGACTCATGCGTGGAAAATTCTAAAAGTAAGTATAAAACCGAAAAGACTCAGTATTAAGAAAGTTAACCATATTTGTCCGGCCAGATATCCGAAAGCTTATCACGCAGATTACTTATAAACAGCGGTACCGTAGACATTCGGTAAGCCATAACAGAGGAAAGATTGACTTTGAAAGAATTGAACAAAACAACTGGAACACCAACTTCGATTAAATGGATAGCTAAATGAGTTTGCATTGAAAAGTGGCTGGAGATCAAAAACAAACCTGTCCCAATAAAACGTGAAGCGAAATCGATATCTTGTGTAACGATCGACTCACTGGGATTTCCAATCGACATCATCACGAAAGAAGGCGTCAATCGATGAATATAATCGCTCCAACGCTGATCTAATGGACTTGAAAATCGCTCCAGGTTATTCTTCCACTTCTCGTTACTGCCAAGGTATGCTATCACAGTTGAATGAAGTAAAGACAAGCATGGATCCTTGTCAAAAAGTGGCACAAGGTCCGAGAACCACACAAGTTTAACTTTTGTGGAGAAATTTTCAAGAGAATTCAAAAAACGTTCGACCTGAACTCAACATATAATCAGAAACTGATACATACAAGTTGCAAATAACTTGTCTGCACAAAACAATAGTTTGACCCCCAAACTGCCAATTATGATATTTGTGCGCTGTCAGCTCTATGAGGAGACTATCTACTGAAATAGCAAAAACTTCAACGTCTGCGAATTCATTAATTATATTCGTGTATCGGCATGGGATGCGCCTGAACAACTAAAAAGACTGGCATAAAAATAACAGGATATAGAATTCACAACTTGCTTCAAAATCCAATGATAAATCTCCTTCAATACCATCATTGTCCAAATCATCTTCCGTGAGCCAAGATTTCGAGGGATCTGTATGACCTACACTCTAGAATTTAAATTATGAAAACGGAAAACAAAAAATGGCACACGGTAAATTGCGGGTCGCCAAAATCGGGTCAAACATAATCGGGCCGGACAAAATCGGGTCGTCAAAATCGAGTCAGACAAAATCAAGTCGCCAAAATCGGGTCAAACAAAATCGGGCCAGCCCATACTATTAATTCTTATGTTCATTCTACTATTTTAAGTCAGCTTCTTGTGTTCAATCCTCCTGATCATAGTCGCTGGTCTATTATCGCAACATGATCAGCAAGATTGAACACAAGAAGCTAACTTAAAATAGTAAAATGAACATAATAATTAATTGTATGGGTTGGCCCGATTTTGTCCGACCCGACTTTGGCGACCCGCAATTTACCCGCAATCCGGAGAATAGATATTTAGAAAGTACAAACCGATTCATCACTAGTTTCTTCGGTTTCACTGCTACTTGAACAAATTTCATCTTCTTTCTTGCTCAAAACAGCCAATTCTTCCATTTTTTTCTCCACATGAAACACCATATTTGCAGCAATTTTTTAAACTCTAATCACTAAAAAAAAAGAACAGTAGCCGTAAGGTGCACTTAACCTTATTAGAAGTATACGGTAAATCAGACAGACACATAAAAAATCCATGAAAACATTGTCAAAAATATCAGCATGAAATCGGATATAAGGAGAAACGAAGCAAGGCTAATAGTAACCAAAACAAGTTAGTCGGCTTAACTAGTTAACCGACTTTGGTTAATACCAGCCCAGATACAAAAAATTGAAAGCCAGATAGAGGAAAAAGATTAACTCACAGGGGAGGTGTACCGTATAACCTCTATTAATCCTCCCACC
This sequence comes from Subanguina moxae, assembly GCA_000981365.1. Classification (NCBI taxonomy): domain Eukaryota; kingdom Metazoa; phylum Nematoda; class Chromadorea; order Rhabditida; family Anguinidae; genus Subanguina; species Subanguina moxae. The sequence goes on from BBSZ01009786.1 coordinate 12,567, forward strand.
TGTCTGGTCACGACGGTTGGTGGTCAACGATTTTTTACGGCTCAACCACGTGACAATTCAGTAGTGACATCATACTAAAAAATATAGCCCTGAATCTCAGCTACATTTTTGCGTATGGTGTCAGTACCCAGTTGTTAGGTGGTTGAGTCGTAAAAAAATGTTGACCACCGACCGTCGTGACGAGGGAGGGGGATTAATAGAGGTTACACGGTAACCGAGTAACGTCAAATGTTTGAAACCAGCACATAAAGAGAGAATGCAATTGATTGATTAACGCACACAATGCCAAATTTTCAACTTTGGATTAAATTTCAATGTGATCTTTTATCTTTTAGGTAAAAAATCGTAAGGATTCTGAATTTGCAGGTCGTTTTTACACAACTTAACAATTTCACCTTTAAAAAAACCAACTCGTGATTTAACCCTCGATTTAGTTTGTTAAGTTGAGATTTGAAAAAATGGTCGGACCTAGCTGTGGCTTGAATTTTTTGGGGATATGAATCCGGTCTCTAATAATGATTGCTTTCATTCAGTGCTATTTCTTATGTGTTTTGAGTTGCTGATCAGTTGGTTTGCTTTCTCATAATTATTTATTGATGCATCTATGAATTAAGTTTAAGTGATCCAAGTATAAATTTGTCGTATCTTTTTTTATAATTAATTTTACAATTTACGAAAGCCCCTTTTGGCGAAAGCCGCTGTCTTCGAAGAAAAGTTTTGCGAAAAGCTATGAATTCGAAAAGCTATTTTGAGAAACTCCTGTTTTTCCAATTACTTTTTCGCGAAACATCCCATTTTCAAAATGCTATTTTTTTGAATCAAAATTTTGCGGGAAATACTGAATTCAAAAACGAAAAATACAAACTAGTATACAGCCGTCGAAATCCCGTCCCGCAATCCCTCTCGCACCCCCAATCCCTAACACCAGTAAAGATGGTTGTCCCAACTTTTTCGTGAAACATCCACATTTGCCATTTTGATGGAAGTTTTTTATGCGTTACTCAAGGCAATAAAGACAACTTTCGCAATATTTTTTTATCACACCATTACACATAAATATTATTATCACGCCGGTCTGCTGTCAAAAATCTACACGCCGGAGCTTTTTTCGACTCCCCTCTTTTGTTCCTCCTCTCCCGTGCTCCGATTCATGCTGTTTGACTGTGTAGAATCCGACGATTCAAAACCTGGAGACGCGGTTCCTTCCATAGCTTGTTGGCGAGTGATATAAGACGGTTCCTTCTCATTTCTAACAAACTCTTCTCGAAAATTATCTAGACCTTAAATGTAATTAATAAGATGGGGAAAAGTCCATCAAGTTTTGAATCCTAACCCATAGTAGCTTGAGTGACTGGGGCCAAAAGACGCAGAGAGACTCTTAAATTTCGATCTACCATGACTACAGCTCCTTTGTTGTTCTAGGATAAAGTAGGTGAAAGATATTAAGCAAATTTCAATTACTCTGTCGGGATAATAACGTGGTGCCGAAAAAATGGTGATCAACTTGCGTTTGCAGAAGAAACCGAACCCATTCAGCATTACCTTAAACTACTTATTTTAAACTTACATTGAAATTCGATTTAGAAATTACACCACAATAAAAAGTAACCTGATGAGCTCGCACGACAAGGTCAATTTTAAGCCTATGACAAAGATTTTTGACTGTATCCTCACCAAAAAAGACGCTTATTCCACGCAAGGTATTGGGCACAAAACCCTTTAGGTCAATCATCGGATCAGCCCACAGCAAGTCGCAAGCCAATTGATTGGTGTTTGGGTCTTTCAGCGGACGCTTTATCTAAAAAATACTGACTAATGCCGAGCCTTCAAGTTGAAAGAGCTCACATTTCTAATATCATCCAGTGAAGTAAGTGTTTCACCAAACCCTCCATGCATGCACAATATTCTGCCGTGAACAATAGCAGCCAAGGGCAAGAAGTCGAACAGATGATTGAAAGATGCCCAAATCTCGTTCGCTTGTTCTTTGATTGGAAAGCGTTCGTGAATCTCGGCATGAAACCCTATAATTAGTACAGCCAGTGTTCACAACCATACGGGGAAGAAAATACCGTAAATGCTGTTAATCAAAGAACACTCATGATTTCCACGCAAAAGATTAAACTCAAAAAACAAATTTAAAAATTGCAGCTGCGCCATACAAACACAAACCATTTTTGGAAAAGCAAGCTTATGGACAAGTAGGCAGCATATGACTTCCAAAGAGAAACGACCTCGATCGACGTAATCTAACAATGAATTGCAATATACCGTATATACTATAATAATTACTCCGAGGTAATTGTTTTTCAACTCCTCCCCTGGAGGAAATAATCATTAAAAAATATAGGAAATTATTTTTGAGAGATCCAGCATCGAAGAGGTCCAAAAATTTTTGTAACATTTTGATCAGCAAAAGAAGAACAAAAGACGAACAACGAAGATTACTAAGATTTCACAGGTACAGGAAACTTGTAGGTGGTCGTTCTCGAATGGGTAAATAGCATATGGCAGGAACTTTCTACTTACTTGATTATCAGGCCTTTTGAAGTTTGCCTTCAAAAAATTTCAACCCTGTTAGACACTGATTTTTTTAGCCTACGCTCTCACAACAGCGACTAATAGAACACATGACAACAGAATCGTGTTCTTTAAGCTAGAGGGGATCCGATATTTTACAAAAATTGAGTGCGGAACATGGACAAACCGATAATGAACAGACCGGCATCTCCAAAAGCGATGAAAATTTTGGATGTAGAAAGTATTGTCAATGATGAGGCGCTATTACTTACTGTTCGAAATATTCATTTGATGCAGCAAAGTTTTTGCTCAAATGTGTTCCTCAAAAGTGCTGTAAAACTTCTGGTATACCACACGGTGGTAATTAATAGAGAAAAGATAATTAATTGAAAAAAACCCTCCCCCTAAAAAGGAGGTAATCATTAAAGAATATACTGTAAGCTAAAATGAACACAACGAAATTAGAAAACAAACCTCCCAAGAAAAGAAATCTGCGCTTGGTCGTGCCAGAACGCCCATTTTCACCCACCATTGTAAACATTCGATGAAGATCAGCATACTAGAGTTCAAGAAAAAGAGGGTAAATGAATTTAAAAAAGTACCTGTCCATGGATATCTCCGACTATCACAACTGGCAATGGAATTTCAATGAGAGTGGGCTCCGCGATAATGACTTTTTTAGCAGCTCTTATAATTGCAAGTACTTCATCCGGTTGGTAGTCCAACTAAAATATTCACTATGTTATTCAGTTATGCATAAGTAGAAACCACTAAAACATATTCTATTTTGAGTAAACATCGAATGCTTTCTGAGAGACTCCGCAATGCTAAAGCCAGAATTAGTAGACGCCATGGGTTCGAATGAAATAAGAAGAGCAAAGAAGAGTTGGCCTGCAAATATATAATCAAAAAGAGACTACAATGTTGTCCTGTTCTCTTCTTGAGAACGGAACAAAATATTTTAAATATTCTCTTCTTGAAATGCGGCGAATATCGGCTGAGCACGCTAGCGACTACGACTATAAATTGAGCATGGATGTTCGAAATTCTGCTCGAATTATAACTCAATCCGATCATTTTTTAAACAAGTTTACTGGTACAACTCTTGCTTTATGTACTTTTAAGAGGACTGTTTAGTTATGGAGTGTCCAAGTACCTACTTGGCAAAGGTTTACCTGAGCCAACAATGGACAAACGGTAGAGAAGTCCATTAGAAGGACAAGGTCCTGACCAATAAGTGTATCCACTAGTTAATTTATTTGGCCTCTGTAGTTTTATTTACTGATTACTAGAGAGCGGATTTATATGGATTTCCATATTTTTTCTAAGACTTTTTTTGGCTTAAATACGATATAAAAACACGCTTTGTGGCGGTTTCTGATTAAAAAACGCGAAAAAAAATTCCATATTTTCCATATTTTATGGAAACTTCCATATTTTGCCATTTTGGCCATATTTTTTCCATATTTTGGCCTTTTTTACAAATTTTCCATAGTTTTCTCCATATTTTGCCATTTTAGCCATATTTTTTCCATATTTTGGCCTTTTATACAATTTTTCCATATTTTGGCCTTTTTTACAATTTTTCCATATTTTTCTCCATATTTTGCCATTTTAGCCATATTTTTTCCATATTTTGGTCTTTTTTACAATTTTTCCATATTTTTCTCCATATTTTTGATTTTTTAAGCGAGATGTCAAAAGTTCAGGTCAAGAAGTGTATTTTTAAATTTCCGTTTAACTTGCTTAACGAAAAAAGAACTAATATTACGCTAGAACACCTTGAAATGTATATGATATGTAATTG